>JARHVA010003775.1:822500-1012500 GCA_037957365.1 Torreya grandis
AATTAAATGAAATTTAGGGAATTTTCAATTAAAATATTTGTCACAAAAGTGGATGAGAATTTAGATAAGGTAAAATCATGTCAGATCATGTTATGTGGTAGTTACAAGTTAGATATATGCAGGAAATGATAATTTCCATTAAAAATAGGCCCATTTGTAGTACTTGTACAATCTTCTCAAGTGCACTTGTAGCTAAAAACATGGTGGTGTGAATATTCACCTCATCACAGGTAATTTACATGTTTTTATTGAATATATTTCATAAAAGTTTTTATTCCTAACTCATTTTCCTTCATTTTCACTTGGCAAACTAAGGAAGGGTAGTTTCAAGCACTTGCTATGTGTGATACAAGTGGAGTTAGGGAGAATTTTTATATAGGTGGATAGTAATATGAGTTAAATTCACAACCATAATAAGAATACTCATATTTTTATCTCCTCCTTTATTAACAATTAAATACACTCTAGGCATCTTTTTATGAAATTGTATCCAAGAGGGGTATAAGTTTGCATCTATTTCTTATTTTCAAGAATCCATAGATCTGTGTGATTTTGATGAAGTTTTTTAAGGTGTTAATAGGCCCTATCCAATTGTGTTTTAATCATATAACACTTCCTCTCTTGATTACTTTAAGGAATATCTCTGATTATTCTCATTTCTTAAAGTTGGCAATCATGGGTGCATAACCTATGTTTTTTACAACATGGAGGAGGATCTTGAAGATGTTTAATATGAATAATCTCATGATTTAAGATTTATTTAATTTAAATACCTTATTATAGGTTGGATTAACTACCATTTCAAATCCAAATTTCCCATCTATTCTTTGGTTCACTACCTTGCCACTTACAATTAGCTTTTATAGGAGCTTTATGAAGTTGTATAGAGTTGTGAAAGAGTGAAAGACATGATGGAGTTCATGTTTTAAGATATATAAAATCCAAGGAGTCATTTATTTCATTCCATGAATATAAAAATGATTTTCCAAGGTAACGTTTTCACTTCAAAGGATAATAAGATCAAATTGGGTTCTCAGTCCCCGAATAGACCAAACAAAGATCCTTGAGGTTTTTTGAGATAACATATGTCATGATAGAAGGATACTAAAAAATCCTTAATTATTTTACCTTGTATCCATATATACATACAAATATTATGACAATTTTTAGGGCCAAAAGGTAAGTGGAAGATGGTCATTAAGACCCTTAAAAATGACCAAAAATCACTGAATTGTGATACTGAACTCTATAGGAGTTGATAAAAAAAATGATTTTGTACTTCATATAAAAATTCATAAAACATGATATCAAGGGGGAATCAGTAAAAATTTTCAAAATGGAGTTAATTTGCCAAGATGATAGAGAGGAAGTGTATTTTGATGTTTTGACCTCTTAAGAACCCTCCCTTGTCTGTACAGGCATGGGAACACTAACCTACAATAGGCCTTAGCAAGATTTTGCCTCAAATTGGGAAAATAATGGTAAATAAGTAAAGGTTTTGTGTGAATAGGATATTTTTATGGTAATATACCTAAATTATAGTTTATCCTTGTCAAATACATTACCTAAGAGGACTCCAAACACACCTATAAGCTTGTCTTAGTCCAAACAGGCAGATGAGTACTAGTTAAAGACCCAAGCATGAATTGATGTATGGTTTGAAGGTTTATAAAGTGAAAATAAAATAAAAGGGGAGTATTTTTACCAAGGAAATAATGAATAAGGTCATTAAAAAATTAAACAAATCACTTAAACCAATAGGCAAGATTTTAGGGCCTGTCTCCATCCTTAACATGCAACATCCTAATCTTGAGAATGGGGATGAACTAATTTAAGAGATGGAGATAAATTTGGAAAAATGGTAAAATTACCAAAAATATGGGATTATGAACATAAATAATATGTTTTTATGGTGTCTTAAAAGCATTAAACTATCTTAAGTAACCTATATCTAGGCCTAAAACATGGATCTCTTTATGGGTAGTCATAGACCTAACAAGGTTTGCAAGAGCATGAGGAAGGGTTTAAGGGGGAAATAGGATATATATTATTTTTATATGTCATTTAATACATTTATAATCCATAAATATTAAAAAATATCTCAAATCAAACCATTTCTCTCCAAAGCACAGTCCATCCCCTGCCCACCCTCATAGTTATTCTTCCTCATAAGTTTGCCTTGGGAATTTGGAGAGTTAGATGGTCTAATGGAGGAGTTAGAAGATAAAATTTGGTAAATAGCACAATTAGGAGTTTAATAAGGTGATAAAATCATCAATTTTACAATAATAATATTGAAAACCCTTTCTATTTTATCTCAGAGTAGGGGCAATTTTAGCTTGCATGGAGATGACAATTTTGAGAAAAATGATGAAATTGATGACCAAAGGGAAATAAATGACCATATGAAGGTTTTATAAGATATAGGGGACCTATAAAAATTTAAAAAACATTGATATAATCCTTGTAATCAAAAATATTACCCTACACAAGAAGGGTTACAGTCATGCATGAAGGAAACCCTTAAGCCTAGAAGCCAAACTGAGGATCATGTACATTTTTGAATTTGTACATGATTTAAAATTGAATAATTAATGTTTTAATATGTAAATTTAAGGTTTTAAATCCATCAATAGGAAAATTAATCCATTGGAGGGGTCAGGTGGAGTCTCAAATGGTAGGCAAACCTATTGGCAAGGTCTAAACCTAATGCTAAACACGGGTAAGTTCTCATTTTTAGTTATTAAGGAGATATTAAAGTGGTTGGGACATATTTTTGGAATGTTTATAAAATTTTATGGACCATTTTTTGGAAAATAAATCCATAAATAATCCATTATTAGCTTAAAATTACTCAAACCCTCACAAAAGTGCATAAAATAGCTCTAATGGTCAAGATCAAATGCTCATAACTTTCATGAAATGATGTATGGGACTTGGAGTAATTTATGAGAGTTTAATAATGTCATTGAGGATACTTAAGTGGTATTTATATGTAATTATAATGCTCCATATTCATGAACAAATGCTAAGAGGGCTAGCCACTCCAAAACCCTCTCAAGCCCTGTTTTGTGATTTGATGGTAGAAATCAAGTTGAAAGTGCCTACAAATGGATGAATTTGACCATGAGTATAAAATATAAGTTATTTAAAACTATATGAGGGAAAGTTAAATTAGATTATATTGTATGAAGTCCATATATGTGGAGCATAAAATAGGTTTACTTGACATTTTCTTGTGTTTTATAGGTCTTCAAGATGATCAATGGATGCCAATCACTTTGAGAGGCGGTTTGTGACTTAAAACAACTACTCATGCAATTTTAAGACCTTTTAAATACTCAAAATTTCCTCTACTATGTCTCTAACTTAATTTGTCTAAACTAGCATCTATAATGATATACTGAAGAGTATGGTAACTCAAGTTTGGTGGCTTTTTATAATGTTTTTGATGAAGCCAAGAATATGATGTGTCCTAACATGTGAAAACATACCCTTGGTATGGATGGATAAGTTAATGAAGATACAAATATTCTAGTGCCAAGTGTTAAAACAAGCTTATTGGAGAGTGATCATAGTTTTAACGTGAGGATGAGCTTGTGTAAGAGAATGTCATGATGAAGAAAACTCCCAATGCAAGTGGAATCATATTTTTAACCCCATTTTATCCTCACACATGAGACATTTGTCCACCACTTGCTTTAGAGTGCTCAAGAAAGCCCATGATGAAGGTAGTTTCCAAAAGGAAGAATGATGGAGAGGATTGATATGCCACACTTGGAAGAGGAGGCTAATTTGGGATGTGATAAAGCACAATTAAGTTTCATGAATCTTCTTACACCTCATCCACATGTATTTCAACTTATTTCCACCATTGAGACTTATCCTTGTGCCTCTTCAACTTCTCTCTTCTCTCTCTTCTTCCAAATTCTATAAATGTAATCCATTTTGACTATTGAAAGGAGACCATAGTTGGTATGGTGATTCCCTAATAATATGACATTATCCTTTGTCTTTGAACATTGAATGCAAGTCTAATTTCGAGTTGTGAACATTTTGTCTAAGTGTGTGAGTGATGTATAGTGGAGTTAAGTGATAGTATCATCTTTACTCCCTTTATCCTTCATGTTTAAGCAAGAGTTTTGATTTTAACAGGTCATGTGAAGTGTGTTGAATGTAATAGGATATTATTCAAGTATGCAATTGTATCTATGGTGTGCAATCTACCCCTAGGTCAGTTATCTTGTTGATTGCCCCAAGTATGCTACCTTCACATTGAAACACTATGTTAGGATCTTTCAATGCATAGAATTGGTCTTAAAAAGCATTGTTGTTTAGTAGAAGTCTAATAGTCTATGGGATATGTATTGGTGGATCACCTCTTTAGTTTAGTTTCCATTTTATTCAAGATTCTAACTCTTTTCATAAACAAGAATTAGATTAGGTGATAGACATCCAAATAAGAATCTAGGGAACTAGCCCTTATAATCTAGAGATTCATCTATCCTTCAAGTCCCCACAACTGGAGAGATGATTCAATGTTTCATCAAATTATAGGAGCTTCATAGAGTGTCCTAGAGTGAACAATTTGATGCCAACACCACATACACATAAATTTGAGATACAAGTTCTAAAGTTTAGCATATAGGTGCATAACATTCTATATCAGTTGGTATAAATTTAAGGGGCATGATACTTTTTCATACACATTTATAAACATTTTTCATATTCATGAGGTGATATTAGTTTGTGCACATATACAATAACATATTTTATAGTTAAATTTCAAATGGTTGTCATTATATTTCACACTTACCATAACTACATTCATTATGGGGGCATGAACATTGTTCATTCTCTCTTGATCATACATTTTATTCCATATTGAGCAAAATTACATAATCAAACTTGTGTTTGATATGGGGGTGTGAATATTTTTCATTCTCATTTGATCATTATTTTTTTTATAGAGTGAACTTGAGTGAAACTATACATTTGAATCTATAATCCATTTTCCATGATTGATTCAATTTCTTTGAGCAAACTTAGTTTGATGGTTCTCTCTTTACCTGTATCTTTATTTGGGTCATTACACTATGTAATTATCCCCACATTCATGAGGGTTACAACATGTTATCTTCCAAACCTCATAACCTACATCATTACAAAAATTTGGGTAAAAATCACCATAACTCTCCACGTTATTGAGTAATGAAGCACAATATTCTCCAATGCTTAAAAAAAGAAGCATCATCTCTAAAACATTATAAGGGAAATATGGTTTTCACCAACACATAGGTGTACTCTTACCATTGTTCATTAAATTTTTTAAAAATTTAATTTTAGATTAAAATTTTCAATATATGGACTTTGATTACACATGATTTCATGTTTTATTATTAATTAACCTACACCATTGGAGCTTCATACCAAAGATAAAGTGTGCTGTACACACTTAGGTACATTTTTATTTTTTAATTTAGTGATTCAATTACTAGAATAAAAGGGAGGTATTATTAGATACTAATATTTGGTCATGGGTACCCAATAATGACAAGCTTGACACACATTTTCCACAAATAACTTGAGCACACAAATAAGGTCATAATGCACCATTATTTCACACTTACATGTTATATTATAAGTTGACCATTATATTCTACTATTACACAATATAAGAACCTCATTGTCTATTTAAAACCTACTAAATATCTTGCACAGACATATTTAAACTCTTATCTTAGTTTGGCTGTACACATGTTATTTTTGCTACATTCACTCAATATCATCATTCGATACTGACCTAATCTAGCTAGAACCAACCCTCTCCTAGAAATGAATATTTTTCAAAACAAAATATCTCCTTAGGGTTGACCCATTTTCCTATCATGTCAATAGTGTGATAAATTACCCAATTGGATTATATATAAATAAATCAAGGTCTCATTCAAAAGGAAATTGACACTTATTTGGATCACATATATAAACTCTTGCACATTGAAAAAATCTACCATATTCTTCAAAAATTATAAACCTATCACTAAGAGTAGTCTCTAGCTATGTTTTAAACACACTAAATGCAAGTCAATACAAGCATTTCCAATTATCAAAACCAAATCATTATCTTCATACATAAAATGAAGGATCGCAATTGCATAATCACACTAGGTGTGGTTTGGTTTACCTTCTCTAAGTATCATATATGTAGGTAGTAGTCAATCATAAAACATGGGTGATTGGGATCAACTGAGATCATTATACTTTCCTATAGTTTTGGGTTTTTATCCCTCATAATCATGATGATACCATAATATGCCTCATTATATCTAACAAAGTACCTTATTTTTCCATCCATCTATCACCCAAAAGTGGGTTTTGATGTTAATGTTAGAACTCATAGTTGGTTTAAGAGTAGAAAAAAAGATATTTATCTTAGTTATCATTTAAAAGTCATTGTGACTCATAATTACAATTAATTTATAATAAATGTGTGGAAAAATATGCAAATTTGTATGTACAGGTACTAAAATTAAATCAATATGATATGACCACATGAATTTTTATTGAGGAGTAGATTTTGAATAAATCTCCAGAGTTATCCTATTGAGAGATCTATCCCAACACATCTTTGGAGGTCATCAATATAGATTTTAAGGTCATTAATCCAAAATTCCAAGCATTTATCATAGCTCTAGAAGTTGTCAAAACTATATTTGGAGGTTTTCAAAAATAGCTTTAGAAGTCAATGGAATACCATCATTTTAGCTCTAGAGATCCAACAAATATGTTTGGGCTATTTTTAAGAAATGTTTTATACATTATAAATATATATTTTCCTAAAAAGAGTAGTTATTATAAATATAAAGGGTACTTTTAAGTCCTCTATAGATAGTTATAAGTACTCTAGTTTTATTAGAGAATGAGGAGACAAATAATCATTGTCAAATATTGCAACTAATTCTTAACAAGCAGATCATACATATATCTTCCACTATTTTCTCCTTATAAAGTGGAATGAATGTTAGTTTTTAATAATAAATCTTAGTTAAAGTTGTGATATTTTCAAATTTTGTTAAGTCATTGTAAAATGTTGTAGTAAAAATACAATGTTCTCATTAGAATAATGAGTTGAATAGAGTTGATCTTCATATAATTGTTGTATTAGAAAAATATCATTATATTTAGATTTATGTAGCTTATTTTCATATCAATGAGAATTTGAAACTAGACATTTTGATAATTTCATAACTTTTTCCATCCCCATTCCAAGGAGGACCAAGGGCCCACTCATTCCAAGGAATAAGAATTGATTTGGTATTTCTAAATTAATTATATTTTACAACTATGTTTATATTTTTATATGTTGAAATTATTATTCAAAATATTACCATTTGATTAACCTGTAGGAATGTGTTTGTGTTTTCTATCATTATTATTTTATAACTTCTATTCAATTTTCATTCTAAGTTTATACATGCTATTCTTTCTAGCATTTAATTTGATTTAATCAAACTTTAAAATTCCAAAAATTTCCATTTAAAGAAAGAGTTATTTTCATTCCAAGTACTTAGATTAAAAGTGTGATTTCAATTACAAGCAATTTACAGTTCAATAAAGTGTAATTTATTTTTAAGAAAATTAGATTAAGGTTTAAGTTAATTTCAATAGTTTGAATAACAATCTTTTAAGATTATTTATGTAATTGATTTACATTAGAAATACTATTATCTAAAACTTTTCATACCCTCTTGTCTACAAACTTTGTTCACTACCCATATTGATATAACATTAGCTAAATTAAGATGATTAAATGAAGAGGATACAATGACCCTCATTAAAACACTCCTAGGTTTTCAAGGTAAAGGAGAAAATTTAAAGACAAGCATAGGTGACCATATAGTTATTATTTCTCATTTCCATAGTTTAATATTAACCAACATAGGTCATCATTGATCACCGATACTAACCTAGATAAACAGAATTGACCCTACATAGATAGAGAATTAATTTTAAAACTAAGAAAACTATAATATTAGTTTATCTTGATTTCCAATTTTAGAATACAATCATAATCACACAATCAGCTATAAAGGCTAAGTAATCATGTTTTTGATGTACTTACTATATTCAACATATTCCACTTGTCAAATTAGTACGATCAGTTTCAATAGTTTACATTCAAATGTATGCATGATATCATATCATAATATCTTAATTAATATACATTATTTTATCCTATTAGGGTTAGTATTGATTGCATTAATCTAAATTAGGTTAAAACACTATCATATCCAAGATATTTGAGAAATTTTGTGTTATAGACTTTGATTTTGTGATGATTTTAAACCACAACATTACCACACTATTTTCCATCAATTTAAGGGATATTGATTAAAGATTTCCAAAAGGGTATAAGATTTGTATTTTCCTCCTTGGAAACCATGCCCATAAGACTATCCTTCTTACGTATATGTTGATTTTAAACTTCCTGATTAAGAACTTCTTTCCTAGTGAAATATGATTTCTTAATTTCCTATTAAATAAGTACACTTTTTTGTTTATCATGTGCCTTTTTTTGTAACTTTTTGAATTGCATCATTTCTTGACGTATTTTTTTTTAATAACTATTCATTTTATAACTTTCATTTTCCAACTATTCCTTTTGTAATTTTTATTTTTCTAAATTTTCTTTGTGTAAGTTTTCTTTTCCAAATTATTCTTTATGTAAGTTTTCTTTTTCCAATATCAATAATATTTTAAATTTTACTCTTTAAATCCTAAAAATTATCTATATGCTTTATATGATAGGAAAAATAGTATTTGGATCTCGTAACATGATGAATAAGAGGTAAAGTGATCAAATTATTTTGAAGCGTGTCATTTAGAGTCTCACTTGGATTTTTATTAACCTTATGATGTTTTTGAACCATTAGTTGTGTTTTGTTTTTGGACTCATTCTTAAGATGAAATATTTTGTGGCATAAAACTCTGAAATGGGGAGGAAAAAATGCAATTGGCAATAGCCTATTAAAGATTATTGGCATATGAAATTTTATCATCAAATGATATAATATTTAGACACAACTAATTTTAAATATCTTATATGAACTTTCTCATAGTAAATATCTGATCTAGAATGGAATCACAATCACACACCCTAGGGACTTTTGATTGATTATGTATATAAAGGCCATTATGAGGATGTGTGGGAGGTGAAGGGGGATGATAAGGAACATTATGAGGATATCCAATTCATAATATAGTATTGGTTATCATACCTCTTGTGATAATGATAGGATGGACCTATATAATAGAGGGATGGTGACTATCACAAAGTTAATAATGAATAAAACAAGTCACATATGGAGATATTTGGTATTCCACATTCATAAAAGATGTATTACTAAGGATATTTAAGAAAATAATTATTAATTTTAACCTTAGATTTAGTATACCAATATTTTATCTATGTACATTTTCCATATTAAATGAAAATATAATATAATAAATATACTCATAGTTTGAGTTAAAAAATAAAAACTATGTATATCCATTATAGCCATGTGTGATTTTTGAACAAGGGAAAATAAAACATTAGATTTGAAAATAAGATTCAAATATAGAAATTTAAAACCCTAGAATCAAGGATGAAACCCTATGAAAAAACCAAGGGTTTTGATATGTTCTAAATAGAACGTGGTTTCACAAATATGTTTTAGCTTATTTTTATTAAGTTAACCTAAAAAAGATAAAAATAAAGATTGACTCATATTGTATAAAGTGTTACAATAAGGAAATAATCTAAATGTAAAAGGCAAAATGTGATTTGAAAAATTGCACCAAATAGAAATGACCTAAAGGATTAAGATACTTAGAGTTTTATAATTATACATAGGATTGAGAAAATGTGTAGGTGACATTAAGGACTAAAACTAGACTATGAGTTATTTATATTAGGAATTAAATGTTTGAAACTACCAAGAAAAATCCATAAATATATAGACACTTGCACAAGATGATATCATTCATCTTCTACTAGATTAATTTATGTGTAGGGTACCTCTCTATTTTAGTAAACACCTTAAAACCTAATTTTATTTAATCTCTATCTAAGATATAAATTCTCTGTGTGTGCAGTGTCCAAAAAACTTGTCTCCTCTTTAAAGCCCTAGGTCCACTTTTGACACTAGGTTTAAGCATATAAAAAGGGAAAAATGTGAGTTGAGCTAACCTCAACCAATCCCTAGTGAATTGTTTAGGGCTGCCTACTTATCCAATACTCTATAGAGGTAAGTGAAAACATATGTATTAATCCCCATTATGTGTGTGTGTAATGGTGCTCATTTAATGAATGCAATTGTAATATATATTTTGACACTTGGTAAATATAAAAATTGGCTTAGCTTAGGTGTTTCATAATTTGGTTAGGTCCTTCTTGTTATGAGTGATTACTAAATTGGGAAGTTTATGGTAGTAAATTTGAATGTGTAAGTGTAAAAATAGGTCATTTTGACAATGCTAGATAATGAAATAGGATTAAACCTAATGTGCATTTATATGAGACCCTTTGGGTACTTTATCTTACCACTGATATGAAAAACACATGGGTTAATCCATGAATATGATTTGAATTTGGAAAATGATCATTTATTACAACATGGACAAGCCCATTAAAAAATTAATAATAGGCATATGAGTTTGTGGGACTTATTCGAAAGACAATAATACTTATTTGATCATCTAGAGATAGTTTGAGTATGATAATGAACATGTTAAGCATATAATAGGGAATTAATGTAGGTGAATGATATAAAATCAAGAAGGTCAGACCTATGGAAATAATTTATATGTGAGAGAATGGTGTGTAAGAGTGATATGTATGTGCACAAATCACTGAAGGTTAAGGTAGGTCATGATTTACATTGCCAAGTGTTTAATACCATATTTTATTATCTATAGGTAGAAAGATATGAATATAAATGATTCATGTGTAAATACCAATCATATGTCTTGGTGAATGTGTTGACACCTAAATTGATATTAGATACTTGGAGACATCAGTTTTGGCATATCTTTGACATACATGACTTGTGCATACACATTTGACTCTTATTCACGCTTTCCCATACTTGTTTATCAATCTATTGACTTGGATAACCCAATTTACTATCATTCACAATCAAGATATACTTGGCCTATGTATTAATGCTACATAATCCAAAGTAAACTATTACATATTATAGATCACTGATTATCCCTATGTAGACAATACCAAAAAATAATTAAAATAGTTGTAGTTACTATAGGTGTCTACCTATGGAAATAACATCCAATGGACCCTCAATGATTACTTTTCAATTTCAAATGTATCCTATAAAAAGCATACACATTTAAAACCCCTTAAATTAGTATCCTAGATCCAAATATAAACATAAAAACAAGTTCAAAATTGGATGTTTTCAACTCTCAAAATTTGAACTATGACTTGCATTCTAATATGAACATAATGGTGTACACACACAAACCTAAGGTGGGATAAATATGTGCATTTTGAGCCATCTTTAGAGTATTTAAATGTAAAAAATGATCAATGACTAAGTGTGGAGTGTTTAGGGACATATAACCCATCATTATAACCCACTCTTCCAAGTCAATCTATTGTCAAAAGTGAAGCTAGGGTTTCAAGGCAAAGATAAAATAATCAAGATCTATGCACATGATTGAGGGTAAGAAAATACATGTAAATCATCTAAAAATATAATCATAATGATCTCAGGAAGAAAAAATCAACACAATAAAATTGAAAATTATTAACATATAGAGGACAATACCATTCATCATAGGTGTTTGAGATTCATTGGCATATTCCAAGTAGGTTTTGAAACCCTGTTTACTTATCCAAAAAAATTTAGAGATAATACAAAGTCATTTTGAAGAATATGATGTAGGTATCAATAAATTTAAAATAGAAATAAATTAAGTTACTATCTTCCCTCTTGGACTTATTAATTATATAAATAGTAACTGCAATATCAATATCTCTTTTATATATATTTTTATGTTGAATGCCGTATTTTACATAATTTAAATTTAAATAGTTCTATCTTATTTAGATCACCTAAAACCTAAAATAAGTAAAACATTATGGTGAACCTAATTTTTTTTAAGAATAAAAACCCCTAGGTATTTATCCCTTAGGGTTTCATCTTTACTTCTTAGGGTTTTAAATTTATTTCCTATTAGGGTTTGAATTTTATATTTGATTTATGATTTCCCCTTGTCATATGTGCAAATAAATTTTTTAAAATCTTCCCTACGGTTTCATTCTTATTTTCTTATTAGGGTTTCTCCTATTAGGGTTTTAGCTTATCTTCATTCTTATTTTCTTATTAGGATTTCTCCTATTAAGGTTTTAGCTTATCTTCATATATTTTAGCTAATATCTAATTGGAAACAATTTTGTTGTTTAAAATATTGGAGGTTTTTCCTAGTCTATTGAGAATTAAAAACCTCTTTTTGTTCCTTGAAATTCATAACAAATTTTCCAAAATTAGGGTTTCTCTATTTTTTTTCTAAATTTAGTCTACTGAGTGAAGGATATATCTATTTTTGTAACAATTCTATGTTTCATATATCTATTAATATTTATGAAAAACCATTTTATTGTTTCTCAAAATTCATCACATTTTTATTGGACTAGTTGGTTCTTTATTTGGCATATGTCATTATAATAATCAATGACAATAGTTTATATGTTGTGATTCAAGATATGATTGCCATACTTACATGTTTCTTTCTTAAAATATACAACATGCTTATATTTCTTGCATGTTATGGTGTGGAGCTAAAAGCTTCAACTGTTTGCAGACACAAGAGAAAGGATGCTAAAGAACCAGAGCCACCAGTGTCGGCAGTATGACCGACGTCGGTCAGATGCAGTGGAGAAGGAGACCGGCAATGGTAGGGAGTCAGCCGACGTCGGCAGCACTAGACCAGCAGGGATCGACGTCGATCGCCTGTGTATTTTTGAAACTGCTATTGACGAATAGTCAGTTAAGCGAAGCAAGTGTTTGCATGACAAGCGACTAATTATAGTCATGACCTGCGTGTCTAATTATTGTAACTTGAGTTCTATTTTTGTAAGCATGGGATCTTATTTATAGACCCATAAGGCATGTATTGTATTTGTATCTAAGAAGGCAAGTAATAGCATTGAAGCTAGCAAGGTCAAGGAGATCAGCTGAAGCATTCAAGGAGGGATAGTAACTCAGGCCTTAGAGTTGTTGTGTTGAGCAAGAGAGAGAGGGAAGAAGGTCTTGAGGTGTGGCAAGCCTTTGAGGTGGAGGAAGAAGTGGCATCTTCCTTATTGTATTTTCTTCTAGTAGTATTTAATACAAGAGTGTGTATTGTCTCTCAAATTCTTTGCTGTCTCAAGTTTCTAGCTACTTTATCATTCTGGTATAATTCTGTGTTTAATTGCTTATAAGATAGTAATCAACTCTGCTCTAATTGGTAGAGCTATAGATCCCCTGACATTGCAATGAAATGGGTTAAATGTATTTAAAATAAAATATTAATTTATATGATTATTTTATTTATTAAAATATTTTGGTCAATCCTTTTTTAAATATCCCCCTCTATAGGTCACATCACTTGAAGATAATATTGAACATTCCAAAAATCATAGGCATGTTACTATAAATCTAATCTTTGGCTCTCCATTCAAAACATATACTCCCAAAATATTTCATCTCAAACATGGGTTAAGAAACAAAATGCATATTTGAATAATGAATCACAATGTTTTTAAAAATATTAATACATATCCAAGTGAAACTTAAGAAACATGCTTCATAAAAAATTAATCACATAACTTCTTATTATTCTTATGTAAATGTCTAAACTATTGTGTTTTCCATAGATTTCATGGAAATCTCATAGATACATGTTGGGATTTAAAAAATATAATACAATATATTATTGATATTGGTGACCTTACATTAGTGTATACACCCAAATTTGACACAAGCTCATTCAAAATATACATTTTACATAACCTTTCTTATTTGAACTATTGTTGATGAATGATTGGCTTACTAACATGTCATGTTTTAAGTCTTAGGATTCTCTCTCTTGTTTATAATTTTTATGCATTTTATATTTCTATCTTATATTATCATATCCACCTTGATCATTTCCAATTTTCATTATAAGTCTTTATCCTTGTGTTTTGAGTCTTTTGGACAAGGCCACATTACATAGACAAGGTCACATTACGACCATGTTTGGGTAATGCAGATTTGTCCTAGTGTAACATATAAAAGTATTTTGAGTTTATATGTTTGTAATAGTATATTTTATGATTGTTGGTATTTTCAAGTCAGTTCCCTCATACACCAATAAATCCAAAATTTAAATTCAAGAACTTTATATATGCAAAGTTCATTTTAGGAGCTAAGGGTTGATTCTATATCATTAAAAAAATATATCCATTAAGGTATTGATTTATCCAAAGATTATAAGGATAAATAAATCATTCACATGATTTTTCCAAGGGTATTCATAGGTAAAAGAGCATCTAGTTTATAATTTAGAATTACACACACACATCTAGGAGGGAGAATGCCATTAGCCTAAAGCCCATCTAGTCTATATAGGAAACACTCATATTATGTGTTTTTTTCAAAGGGTATATCATGTATTACCCTAGAAATACTACCCTATTTTGGTGTTTGATCTCTATTGTGTTTATAATTCAGGAGTTAGGGTTTTTATTTTCTAGGTCTATCACATGGAAAATCAAGTCACAAAAATATTTTGTAAACCCTCACAGATAGTTGATAGACCCAAATTAAGGAATAAAACATACAACCAAAAAGGATGTGACTTAAATGTAAAGAAAAGGTTGAAATGCACCCCTATCATCCTTCTATAGACTTATCTCAATGTAGTTTGAATCTATGTTTTTAATTATGACAATATTTTTAGGTATTTTCAACCAATTCCTAATCACAATCAACATAATATATGTTTTAGGGAGGTTTACACTAATTTAGGCCTATTTATTATTTTTAGAAAATTTAAAAAAATTATAAATTATATATTTTACTTTTAGATATTTATATTTCTTGTATACAAATTTCAATAGTTTAGATCTATTATTTTTATCAAACTCAATTCTTGTGTATCCGCTATTTTTGAAACATCAGTTTTTGTTTGATTGATTTTGTCTTAGGATTTAATTAAAATTTATATAAATTATTGAAATTAAAATAAAATAATCTTAAACATTAGATATAAATTTGACACATAATGATTCAATTTTCTTTGACCTAGGGTTTAATCTGACACTGAAGCTCTTTATTTTGAAGTTGGATTGAATTTTTTGATATCTATACACAAAAATATTTATTTTTTATTTTCTCTTTATTTTTTATTTGTTTGTGCTTATTTTATAAATTGTCTTTCAAGAATTTTAAAATTACTTAGTGACTTGTGTAAAGGGTTATGCAATGATCTATTTTATAAACATCATGGCGTGAGGGGATGACCCAAATACTCATAGAAACTGTACAAAAATAAGGATGGTTTTTATTTTCCATGTACCTCATGGTATATCAAAAACACCTAGGATCCCTTGTTTATACCATAAAAAGTCTCTTTTAGCCATTTAATTTGTGGTACACCTGAGATTAGCATATTGTACCCTCAAAAATGGGGTTAGTGGGTTACATGCATGTTTTTTAATCTATAGTTAGTGATATGAAACATTGGGATGACACTAATAAATGAATGATAAAGTATATTTGAGATCCCACATAATCATTTAAACCCTTTGATAGATTACCCATTACACCTTGATTTCACTTGTATTGTATTCATAGTCATTAACTTCTTTTTACATGCTAGATTACTTGTTATCTATAAGTATTTTATTTGTTACATTTATTTTCATTATATATATATATATATATATATATATATATATATATATCATAGATATTCAAATTCAACATGATAATGATGTACATCCTCTAGATAAATTATTCTCTACTCATGTTTTCCCTTTTACTTATCATGATGAATATACAGATCGATAAAATAAAAAACTTATGGATGATGATTTTAATGATGGTTATGATCTTGATAATTTTTTAATTAATGAAAAAAGTGAATTTAATTTTTATTAGGAATAATTAGTCATTAAATCAAATTATCCTCTATATTTCCCTTTGATTTCTCCTCAGATTCTGCTTTGTATTCTCCTATAGATTCCTATTTGATCACACTTATAGATTCCCCTTTGGATTTTTGCCTAGATTCCCATTTGATTTCTCCTCTAGATTCCATTTTAGATTCTCTTCTAGTTTATTATTTAGTCACACCTCTTTATTTACCTTTATATTCTCCCATAAATTTCCCTTTGGATTCACCTATAGATTTCCCTTTGGAATTTCCTCTATATTCCTCCTTGGTCACACCTATAAATTCTCCTTTGAATTAACCTCTAGATTCCCCTTTGGAATAATCCTTATATCCATATTTAATGTTAACTATGGATGTATCTTTAGAGTCCACCCAAGATCTTTCTTCACCTTCCTCCTTGAATGTTCCATTAGAGCACAAAAATCCTCCTAAAGATGAATATCTAATGACTCTTAGATTTCCACCTACTCTCTACAGAAAGGAACCTTATCTTTACACACATTCTTATATCCATTTTAAAACTACATTGAATTTCATTAACACATATAAAATGAATTCATGTAAGATATTAAAGAATGATGATTTTATTCAAGAGCAAAATCCTATTTCTCCTTCCTTTGAAGTATAATTGAATCCTCTTAATAGTGGTCCCATATATTATTCCTTCCACTTGGTGGATATTGAGCCTACATTAGTTATTCTCCCTTGTCACCCAATGAGGAGAATATTCACATTTATTCCCTTATCACACCAAATGCTATAATTTCAAGCAATAACATTCCTTTCTCTTTTTATTTTGAAAATGAAAATATTGATTTTGAATATGAAAAATATAGTGACCATGAGGAATATTGATATGATGATGATTATTATGAATATAGTGATAAGGAATATTCTACTACTAATCCTATTATAGTTTATTCTTTAATTTCCCCTCATGTTGATAATATGATACACAATGAATCAAATGATAAAGTGCTTAATAATAATGTTATTTCATATCATGATAATGTTTCTAGTTCCCCCTCAAAATTAAAATGTGTAAACATATCGATTTTATTGGTGACAATGTTATTCCTTTGATTTTAGTAGAATGAAACATTCCTTTAAGAATTAATGTTACACTAAATAATAAATAATCTCCTAAAAATAAGGAAGAACACATCATTCCTCCTTTTTCTCATTTAAAAAATAGTGTTCCCATGGATTAAATTAACAATATAATTTAATTCCTAGATGAAACTCTTAAGAATCTCAACATGCCTTATCAAGAATTAATATCCTTAATGCATGTTGTAAGTTATTTTCAAGATAGAGTCGATAAATTATCCTTAGAAAGTAAAGAGTATCACACATGTTAGGTTGTGGAGCTAAAAGCTTCACTAATGCAGACATGGAGGAGGTTGTTGAGAGGTTCCTGAGTTGCAGAGCAACCGGCATCAGTCTAATCAACTGATGTCAGTCATATCTAGTGTAGAGTAAACTAACATCGATCAGGGATCGGCCGATGTCAGTCATCTCCAGCCAAACAGGGACTGATGTTAGTTGCCTGTGTGGTTCGAAATTGTGAGTGTTACAGACTGTTTATTAATGAACTAGTTGTTTGCATTTTGAAAGGCTAATTTTAGTCTTGAGCTACGGATCTAATTATTGTAATTAAATGTCTAATTATTGTTTTCATGAGATATATATAATAGACTCATGGGCTGTATTGTAATTTGTACTAGAGAGTAAGAGAGCAAAAATTAGCTCCTTCAGAGTGAAGAGAGCAAGGTGTGTTCCTCCTAGTTCCACAGTAGTGCCAAGTGTGGGTGCTGGTTTAGAGAATCAGAAGGATTCTTCATGTATGTATGATCTTGGTCGGAAGGTGTGCAAGGCCACATTTGGAGATCTACATGTGTAATTAAGATCATTGATTTTCAAGTGTGTGTGTGTGCAAGGTCTAGGTTTGTAGGTGTGCAGAACCAGGTTGATCTATAGGTGGTAGTAGGATCAAGGTGACAACAACACAACAGGTAGCAAGATCAGGTGGGATCTACTTGGAGTATGGTGTGTACTCGATCAGAGAGAAATAAAGGAAGGCAAGGTAGATCCTTCCAAAGTAAGATCATTTGAGTTTTAGGTTGTTGCAAGTTCAAGGGAGATCTACTTGGAGTGCATTGTGTACTCGGTTGAGTATGTGTGTATACTCGGTGTACTGGCAGTAGTGATACTGACTGGTTAGAGGTGAACACCAACTCTGTGTTTGAGTTGTGTGTTGGGACCATAATTGAGAGAGTGAGCTCTTGAAAGTAAATTACTGTACACTTGGTGTGGGAAGCCTATAAGGTGTGGAAGAGTGTGGCATCTCTTCATTGTAATTCTTTTCTGGAAGAGTATCAATACAATTGGGTATTGTCTCTCATATTCTGTGTTATTTCTAAAATCTAGTTACTTGTGCATTTTGGTTAAATTCTGTGTTTAGTTTCTTATACAAAGGTGATCAATTATGCTTCCTAATCTTGACAATGGAATCAGAGCTATTTTTTGTTCTAGATTCTTGACAAGTGGTATCAGAGCCAGGGTGCTGGTTCATAGCTTGATACCACTGACATAGTGGTATCAGAGTTAAGGTTGTAGGGAGTAGGTTTTGTGTTTAATTATAGGTCACTCTCAGGGGTTTCTGATTGAGTGGGAGTATAACAATGGTAGAAGAAAGTACACTAAGAATGGAGGAATTGAAAAGCATGAATGGTCAATTACGGTGTTATGGAAAGAAAGAGCAGGTAAAGAAATATTGTTGGTTGGTAGAAGATCAACATGAAGGAACTGAAGAAGCAAATGTTGTAGGTGTTGTTGCACAGGATGCTTTGGGATGTTCCTTGGATAAAGTAGAATCTTGTTTTATAGATTCTGTTGCCTCTTTCCATGTAGCCCCATATAGAGGGGTTGGTGAGCCTTGTCAAAGTATTGGCAAAGGGGAAGTGTTGCTGAAATTGCAGGTGGCCAACACATGGGTGTTGAAGAAGGTCATGTAGGTCCCAGTCTTGAAGATGTGGCTAATTTCTTCAAGGAATTTGGGTGATGAGAGATGCACATGAACTCTCACAGTGGATGCACTTGAATTAGCATGTGGTAAGAAAGCATGTACTCTTTATCTACTTGCTTGTATTACTGATTCCACTTCTGTTGCACAGGTGTGGCTTTGTAGGCTTGGTCACATAAGTGAGAAGGGAATGGATGTTCTTAAGTCAAATGGTAAAAGTTTAGCTTCAAAGAGCATAGACTAAGATTTCTGTAAGTAGTGGGATGCTACAAGAAAGGATTGGATTTATTGCAAGAAAAGGAAGACTGATGTATTTGATAAACTTAAGAATTGGAAAGCCTTGGTGTTCTTAGAGGAGATGATAGATAGAGATTAGTGGATGGGACTGAATATCTCTGAGTAGGGCAGTTTGGATAAGGTTTTGATTCAAAGTGAGCTCACGGGTAAAAAGTCATCACTCACAAGAGAACACAGGTACCGACATCAATTAGGGAAAACTGACATCAAACAGATAGGCATCAACATCAGTCATGTGTAGACAAGAAAAGTCAATGGTGTCAGGTAGGTGGAGACCAACGTTGGTAGTATAACCGGTGTCAGTGACCTAGATAATTGCATGAAACTAACATTGATCAAATGCAGACTGTGTGGTGACTGAGGTCGGTCACTGGAATGGATTTTGGGCAGACAGCAAGCTGTCAAAGAGTCTCAAACACCCATATGGAGGACTAAAAGGGTAAGTAAGCCTCAAATTCATTATTCCTCTTCTTTATACTTGTTGCTCACTGCAGAGCAGGAAAGATCCAGGAAATAGTGGGAGCATGGCATGAATAGGATGTAAAACCAAACAAGAGATTTGGTAGGGTTGCCAGCCGGTATGAAAGCACTGAAAGATGAATGGATTACTTGGTTAAAGAATAAAGAGAATGGACACGTGAGATGGAAGGCCAGGTCATATGGTCTTGAGGAAGCTCCAGGACAGTGGTACAAGTTTGACAGGTGGATGACAAAGCATGGATTTAGTCAATGTCATTGTAACTATTATGGTTTCTTTACCAGGTGGGTGATGATTGCAACATCATCTTGTTACTATATGTTGTGTGTTTGCTTGATGCAGGGTTACACATATAGGGTTTTTTTTGAGCTAAAGGTAAAGTTAGTTCAGAGGTGTGTCATGAAGAATTTGGAGGAGTGAAATTCTTTGGCATGAGTAATCCTAGAGATAGGGAAGATCACAAGGTGATGTTGTCATAGGATGATTGTGTGAAGGTAGTGCAGGATGTAATACGACAAGTGCACCTATGGATGGACAGTTCATAGAACAGGGTCCCCAATCACATGATGAGGTTGAGTACATGTGTACTCCCTGATATTACCCCAGTAGTGGGAGTTGTCAATAGGTTTGTAGCCAATCTGGGAAGGAAGCACTGGAAAGCTATTCAATGGGTTCTCAGGTATATGAGAGGGACTAACAGTAGGTTAACATGCTATGCAGGGTCAAGGACTTTGGATATGGTAGGTTACTTAGATGATAGGTGTTGCACCATAGGTTGTGTGGTGGTTGGCCTTCAAGATTGAGCTTGAAGAGGGATACAAGCCAGGAAACAAATTAAACGGTGTATCGGTATAGGTATAGTGCAGCTATTTATCTCCAAGTGGGAGATTGTTAGGTTATGAAGCTAAAAGCTTCACTGATGCAGACATGGAGGAGGTTGTTGAGAGGTTACTAAGTTGTAGAGCAATTGGCATTGGTCTGATCAATCGATGTTGGTCATATCCAGTGCAAAGCAAACTGACATTGGTTAGGGATCGGTCGACGTCGGTCATCTCCAACCAGATAGGGACCGATGTCAGTCGCTTGTGCAGTTCAAAATTGAAAGTGTTATAAATAGTTTGTTAATGAACCAGTTGTTTACATGTTGAAAGGCTAATTTTAGTCTTGAGCTGTGGATCTAATTATTGTAATTAGATGTCTAATTATTGTTTGCATGAGATCTATATAATAGACTCATGGGCTGTATTGTAATTTGTGCTAGAGAGTAAGAGAGCAAAAATTAGCTCCTTCAAAGTGAAGAGAGCAAGGTGTGTTCCTTCTAGTTCCACAACAGTGCCAATTGTGGGTGATGGTTTGGAGAATCAGGAGGATTCTTCATGTATGTATGATCTTGGTCGATAGGTGTGCAAGGCCACGTTTGGAGATCTACATGTGTAAATAAGATAATTGATTTACAAGTGTGTGTGTGTGAGGTCTAGGTTTATAGGTGTGCAGAACCAGGTTGATCTGTAGGTGGCAGCAGGATCAAGGTGACAACAACACAATAGGTAGCAAGATCAGGTAGGATCTACTTAGAGTATGGTGTGTACTCGGTTAGAGAGCAATAGAGGAAGGCAGGGTAGATCCTTCCAAAGTAAGATCATTTGAGTTGCAGGTTGTTGCAAGTTCATGGGAGATCTACTTGGAGTGCGTTGTGTACTCAGTTGAGTATGTGTGTATACTCGGTGTACTGGCAGTAGCGATACTGACTGGTTGGAGGTGAACACCAACTCTGTGTTTGAGTTGTGTGTTGGGACCGTAATTGAGAGAGTGAGATCTTGAAAGTGAATTACTGTACACTTGGTTTGGGAAGCCTGTAAGGTGTGGAAGAGTGTGGCATCTCTTCATTTTAATTCTTTTTTGGAAGAGTATTAATACAATTAGGTATTGTCTCTCATATTCTGTGTTATTTCTGAATTCTAGTTACTTGTGCATTCTGGTTAAATTCTATGTTTAGTTGCTTATACAAAGGTGATCAATTGTGCTTCCTAATCCTGACATTGGAATCAGAGCTGTTTGTTGTTCTAGATTCCTGACAACACATGGGTTTACTTGAATACAGTCCATGGTAATCTTATTGTGTGTAAAATTTTTTATGAACTTTTACCCCCAATTTATAAACATATACATTTTCCACATTTAGTGGAATTGGGGACCCTTATTTTCATCTTAGATATTGTTGAGAAATTATGAATGTTTATAATGATAATCACTTGTTATTACAATCATTTCTTAAGAGCCTAGAAAGATGTGCACTTGCTTTATTTCATTCCCTTTTGAGTGGATCATTAAGTACCTATTTAGAACTTAAAAAATCATTCTTAAAATAATACATTAAAAATAAGGGACCTAGAATCACTTATGAAAAATGACCTTCTTTGTATCAAGGCAAATCTAAAAAAGTTTACAATTACATCTTATTATTTAATATTTCTATGCATCAACTAATTTAAAAACCAACTAATTTGGAAGTAAAATATATTTTTTCTAGAGTTCTTATTTACCCATGAAAAGAGAAGTTATTATATCATAATTATGAATAATTTTTAGCTCTTTGTTTTGAGGCACTACTGTTAGAAGAAGAATTGGGTCTTGGTCATATATCAAAAAATATGGATGGGGAAATTAAGTTACATACCAAAGATATAGATTATAATGTCCAATCATCTAATTTCAACATACATATTCCCAATAAAATGAAAAAAATAAATTACCAATTATCTTTCTAACAGTGCACATGTAATTACAATTAATTCTAATTTTGAAAATGTCAAAATATTAAATAAAGAAAAATAATTAATTCGTAACATTACTAGTCGTTATCATTCCTTTACATCTAATAAGGTACAACCTCTAAAATTTTCTTTCAATGATTTCCCACATGATATTTTAAATACATTATTACATAAAAAGTTAATCAAATTGCACCATAGTTATCACCCTCCTCCTCATCGATTGGAAAAAATTAAGGGCCAAATTTTTTCTACTTATCATGGCATTAATGGACATTTTGACAATGATTACTATGAATTACAAGAAAATCTAAAGGAACTTGAAAATAAACAAATTGTCTCATTCCAAAAATTTGATTTAATAAGTTACACAAATCTTCATCCATCTCTTCCAAATATTTAAATATTAACAAACATATTTTTAAAAAAAATACTATACAAGATGCAATGGTTTCAAAGAATTTTATTAATGGTAATAATCAAGATAAAAACACCATTGATAACTCTCAAATTAATAACATTAATAGCAAAAAAGCATTTGCAGTTTTTTATTAAAGTATAAAATTTACAAAATTTAATAGAACCAATCTAGTTATCTATGTAAGTGTGGATCCCTAAGTCAAAAACATTACATGTTGAGCATAATGAAATACATAAAAAACCAAATATTACATGTGAAAGTGATAAAATAAAAAGTGATTATTCAACATCCATTTTTCCATTTTGTTCAAAATTCTCATAAAAAATTATAAAAGTTAAACATTCAAAATCAAAATCAAAATCAAAATACATATGCATAAATACAATTTTCATATACATAAAATATCAAAGCTTTCATACATAACATAAATCAACTAACATTTGTCAATAAATAATGAGCCCTTGGCCCTAAATAACTAGTGAATAATTAATATCACTAAATACATCCCTATCATCTATCAATGGTGCTCAAGAGGTTGAAGCACTACCTTCATATCGTGACCTCAATCTCAAAATCCTCCTGTCATGAACCTTGTATGATGATAAATGCTCTAGGAAGGTCACATTTTTGATCTAAATACAAACATACTTTATAAAAATAGTTGCACCCAAATCTAATGTACCCAAAGGTGGAGACATTTTCTATTGGGTTAGATCAAAATGAAACTAAACTCACTCAATTTTCAATGTATCACATTAAACTCTCAATTCCTCTAGCCTATATTCCACTCACACATATGCTACTATCATAATAACAACTCTATAAACTAAAGGGGAATGTGGCTTTGCCGCACTTTTTATCTCTATGATCCCCTTGAAAATAGTATTATTAGGCACATTTATTATCAACACAAGTAATTTTCACTCTATAATAAGTAACCAATACTCATCAACTCATACATCAATAAAATAAATAATATAAATATTAAATTAAATCAATAAATCACACCAACAACTGAATACCACACAACATATAAACTTATAACATATTATCGTAGGAGCCTCTAGCATAAATGTTGATGGATATTATGATACAACTAGAAATATGTGTGGCCACCTATGTAAATATCACCATTATGTATACTAATTTATGCATCCCACATCATTTAAATTTGAGACATCTAATACTACATCTTTATCATTAATATGGATTGGATCTAGTTTATCTATCATAGATCAAGCTCATTCCCCTCTTGTGAAGGGGCCTTAACTGACCATGGCCAAATAATTAGCAATGGGGGCACTCCATGAATCAAAATGAACTAATGAGTCACTTTATCCACATGAAAAACATAGTATACACTAAAAAATTGGTCATGAATCTAATAATTCACTCATATCCATTGTAATTTGATGATATCATCCCTCTGACCCTCAAAATCATGATATGGATTCTATATAACATCAGTTGATGTCAATTGGTCTAATTTATGACAAAATCCATAGTAATATTCTAAGTAATGCATTATATGATCACCTACCTCCAATAATCCATCTGTGGATGTGCCCATATAACTAATAACATCCCAATAGGCTTAGTAACTATTATATGCTCATAGGCCCAACAATGTAGCAATGTTGAAGAACCTAATCCTTTTCCATATCCCTCTCAAGTAAATCTATGTAAATCCATATATAAATGGGCCAACATGGTATGAACACTTAAATATATTGTCCCATGCTCCTCTTTATTCCAAATAATGTCAACCATCATGTATGAAATAACTACACCTCCCCCATCAACAATAAAAAAATAAACTAACATTTTGCATAAAAATTTCCACAACTGTGTAACCCTTGAAATTATAATCTTAGATAATAAAATGGTAGTATCTCCAAAAACATATACAATTATTATTTAATGACTTATCATGTGACTATAAGAATTATTAATACTAACTACCATCTCTACCATAAATCAAATACACACAATTGGTAATCATAAACTAAACCACATGTCCTCTAAAGTCATAGTCATTTCACCTATGAGCAGTCAAAATGTGAAAGTATATGAATCCCACAAATACACTAAAGTCATAATAATGTTCATATGGTAAATTATAAGATCTAAAATACTTATAACCACCAATACATTGACATAAAAAATAGAAACCTCAACATTTGATAAAGGTAAACCATGGACGGTTTGCATAATATGACCTTGATGGAAATCTCATGTCATAGGGTCACCCTACAATTAAAAACACATAAAAATTTAAGTAATTATATTCTAACACCATCACAACATATGATATTTAGTTTAAAAAATCATTTTTGATAAGGTTTAACTACACTAGATAATAATGCAAATGGGGCAACATTACATAAGATGCCATTGTGGATAAGTTTGTATTGGACAAATTCATGACACATCTAGATAGAAATATCCAAGGTGAGACATGACCACATAAAAAATAAAAAATGAAAATATAGTATTTACTATGGATTCTTTACTCACTAGATTGAACTCTATATTTGCCTCCATCGCTACTCGTGCTTGTTCAAATTGTGTTAGTAATTCTGGTCTCTTTTGAGCCATTTTTACTTTATTTTAACTAATTATCATTTTTAAAAAATTATATTAAAATTAAAATGACTAATAAAAACTATTTTAACCAACCTATTTATATTATTTATTATTATACTAAGGTTACACCATGCCAACATGACACTCATATTAACTACTAAGAGTAAAAATAAAAACTACAATATCTTGCATGCCAACATGACACTCATATTAACTACTAAGAGTAAAAATAAAAACTACAATATCTTGCATAATATTTATCTAGATCACTTGATGTAAAATTAATTATAATACTAATTATATCATATTATACATCATATTAATTTTTATATTTATCATAGCATTCTCAAAATTACCAAAAAATTAATAAGTGTTTATCAATTGATTTTATTCACACTATTGCTCAACTCATACTCTCAAAGCACACTCAATTTTATCTCACTCTCATTTCGATACCAAAAATTCATTTATCTCACCCTTTGTCTCAAAAGGTGGGGATAAATTCTCATGCACTCAAATATTTTCAATATTCACACAATAGGCAATACATGCTAAATATAATATATGCAAACACTCTAAATTTAAAAAATTAGTAATACTATGATGACTAGTCAAATATCAAACACAAATTTATAAATTATGAGGGCATAATACTAGTTCATATAATCCCATTTTATATGTTATAAAATTTCAAAAATATTATTACTTAAATTTTCATAAGCAAGTGTCAAAATTTTCAAAAGTTACAAGTTCAGTTAGCATTAAAAATCAATTCGGTACATATATAGGGGGCATGATGCTCATTCACATTCATGTTTCTATATAGAATTTTCAAATATATATTTTATAAAAGTTTCAAAGGTAAAGAGTTCAAAAATGAATATAAATATATGTGCAATGGTATGATTCATAAATTGGAAAATGGGCCACATTGAGTCTAGTGACACTCGATGTTTATGGCTGCACTTTTTGTGAACCCATTACATGGTTCCATTTCATTTTTGTTTTTATCTCCCATTAGAATCTAGTGACACTCAATGGTTAGGTATTTTATATTCATTAGAGCACTATTTTAAAGTTAAATCATAACCCTATATAGTTCAAAATTTTCACTCATTAAGACTTGATCACTCTCAAACTCACCATAGGTTTTAGCTTTATGAGTTGGTTTGGTTATGGTCTAGAGATACCCAATGGCCTATCATTCATCCTTTAATCACTTTTAAAATTATTTTTTATCCCTAGCTAGGAATCAAACAAGATTATAAGAACCATATCTCCACTTGTAGGTGAAAAAGTGATTGGATTGCATACTCTTTCAGGTATATTCTTTCCTTGCTCTCATTTATAATTTCAACTATGGATAGTAACTAATTTTAGTGGCATTGTTGTAGGTTTTTGTATCAAGACACCTGGCAAGACAAAATGTGTATATAATATTAGGTTCACATCTCCTTTTACTATAGTAATTTCATTTCATTTCATCACTATAATAGGGGGAGGAGGGGAATCTAGACACCCAAATTTGACACAATCTCATTAAAATATACATTTTACATAATCTTGCTTATTCGGACTATTGTTGATGAATGAATGGTTTGTTGTTATGTTTCATTTTAAGTCTTAGGATTCTCTCTCTTATTTATCAGTTTTATCCATTTTATATTTATATATTATCTTCTCATGTCCACCTTAGGGTTCCCCAATTTTCATTCTAAGTCTTTATCTTTGTGTTTTGAATATTTTGGACAAGGCCATGTTACAAAGAAGAGGTTGTACTATGGAATTTTTTGGGTAATGTGGATTTGTCTTAGCATAACATACAATTTTTTTTTGAGTTACTATGTTGTTAATGGTATCATTTCTGACTATTCATCTTTTCAACTTAGTTACCTCATGCACTAATAAACCAAAAATTCAAATTCAAGATCTCTATATAAGAAAAGGTCTTGTTAGGAGCTAAGGGATGATTCTATATCATTATAGAAGATTTAAATTTTTTTATATCCACTGAGTTATTGATTTATCTACAAATTATAAAGTCTAATACATCATTGGCATGATTGTGTCAAGGGTATTCTTAGGCAAATGAACATATAGTTTGGAATTTACAATTACATACACACATCTAAGAGGGAAAACTACAATAGCTTGAGGATAATTTAGGTTATGTAGGCAACATTCAAATTACATAGGGTTTCATTAGGATATATTGGCTATTTCCATAAACCTATTCCCCCTTTTTTAAATTTGATATCTATTATATTTATTATAAAGGATCTAGGGTTTTTGTTTTTCATATCTCCCATGAAAAAAATAATCCAAATGATTAATCAGTAAACCCTTGCAGACAATCACATAAACCTAGATTAAGGAATCAAGCATACACTTAACCAAGATGCAGTTAAAATAAAAAAATAATTTTATAGTGCCTCATGTCTTCTTTCTATAAACTTATCCCAACATAGTAACTCAAGGGTAATTTTAGTGGTTATTTATAGCCATTTGGCTATAAGTAGGTTTTTTCTATTTTAAAAATTGCTAATTATGTGAAAATACACATTAGTTGAATGGCCTAAATTTTATACAATTTCCTATACTTGTGCTTTTAATTTCCATATAAAATATACTCTAACCTATTTTGAGACATAGTTTCACCATAATTACTACACATATATGGGTTTGAATCACCTATAAATTATAGGAGACATGTATTAGTTATTTAGAATTGTCAATTATAGTGGTGTGTATATACATGTATACACACACACACACATATATATACATATATGTATGCATGAATATATATATGTATGTATTAATAATATGTATGTATGTATGTATGTACGTATGAATACTTTTTAATTATTTTTCCTTGACATATTTTATGTTGGAAATTATGTGTTATAGAGTCAAAATTTCTTGTGAAGAAGCATTATGTTAAGGTTGGAAATCAAGGTGGTTATCAGAATCAAGGAGGTTATAATCAACCTTAATGTGGCATGTTTTAACCAAAAATGAGGTGGGTTTTTACAAAATTCAAGATGGAGGGAATGAATTGAACCAAGAGGGAATTTATTGTTAGGGTAGTGTCTTAAATAAAGCTAAAGCGTCCAATCAAGTGGAGTAACCTTGTGGCATAGAGGAAGAGGTTGTATAGGTAAGGGCTATGATCTCGTGACTTAATTTAAGTGTGGAAAATGCCACTATTAGAAGGATTTTAACAATTTTTTTTTTTTAATGATGATTAAAAATTTAATAATGTATTACATCCTATACTCATATGTGATGATTAGTTGTGAAACTGGTCAAACAGATCAGTGATACACACAACCACCTGTATCATACAATTATTGGTATGGTTCATTATTGGAAATCATGAGGGATATGACACATATTTGCTATGTGTTTACACACATGGTCCGCTTATGTAAATTTGGATATTTTTGCACACTTTCACCCCACATCAGAGTCTCATTGGCTATGATTCATTTATATTTACTCAAATATACCTCATATTTGTTAGCTTTCAAGACTAGGATCTCATCTAATCATCCTTTGTTTAGATTTGTCTCTATTTTGAGCCCTTTTCCCCTCTAGGTAAAAATAATTGGTCTATCAATCATGTTCATCAAAATTAATAATCCTTCAATTATGACCCTCATCTTTTGGTAGGTCCATTATATCTTGGCCTGATTCCTTATTTCTTGACTTTCATTTATCACTATTCTTTAGGTTTTACCAATGCTCAAAGTATCCTAAGGAACCCTATATATACAAGTCTATCCTTAGTCATTTATCACATTCTTATCTTCATACATTGAGTGAACTTAGAAATGACATAGAGATCTATTATAATCCATTTATCTAACACAATCACCAAGCCTTAAATCAATCATTTTACACATTCAACCAAATATTCCACACATTGAGCCTACATTGCATCACCATAATTCCAAGTCTTGTGACATCACATCTTATGCCAAAATAAGGTCATAATGAAGCATATAGTTATATTTGATTATATATAGAGAGGAGATGAATCCCTATATCTCATTAGGTTGGGATTAACTCACAAGCATCATAATTACATTTGCTATGATTCTAAGCATTAAAAATATATATCTTCAACTCCTAAAGAGGTTGCCTAAGCCAACTAACTTGCACATATAATATTTTATATATAAATTTATTATCAAATAAAACTACAAAGGTCTATCAATCAAATCAGTGAAGTGAATCCATATTCAGATCAAACTCATTCTATGAAGCAATACAAAAACTTACAATTTCAAGGAAACAAAAAAAGACATAATCAACCACAAAAGACACACAAAGTGGACAGAATATGCCACCTACATATTTTGGCCTAGACATAATCAACCCTCCATAGATTATGATCTAGTGGTAGAACATAGGTAAATTATTAGGGTTTTAACATAATCACTTCTAAATTATTGTCTCAATTATAGGATTCAAAGTTAATTACCCTTGTGTATTTGTTTCAATCTCCTTTCTCACCTTTTCATTTCCATTACTTGTTTAATCATTTCATTGTATTATTGATCAATATTTTGGGCATAATTCAACATTGATTATTATTTATTATTTTATTAAATTTGATCTACATTATTCCCTAATTTTAATTCTTTGACTTAATGGTAATTTACATACTAGTATTACAAATTTAGGCAAAATAAAGTGTTTAAAGTGTAAAGGATATCATTTTTAAATATATATTAATTATAATATTTGATGTAGGAGTGAAGTAGACATTGAATAATAAGGCAACCTTCAATATTGATAAATATTTAACTTTATGTTGGTAATGGTTAAGGATAAAAATAATTGCACATGTTTATTAACATCATCCAAATTTGAACCTTAAATATTAAAGAATATCTATAAAATTACACCATAATTTTTAACCCCTAATGCATGTTACCATAATGGTCATGATCATGTCAACTGAGGAATTCTACAACTAGAGATGAAAATAAATAAAATGAATTGGTTTTAATTACATCCATGAGACCAAATGATTGCCACTAAAAATAATTTTCCCCATGTAAATGATAAAAATCTCATTACCAGCACCTCTATGTACCTATATGGGCATTGGCTCGAAGTATAGAGAGTCCAAATTACAATTATGAAATATTTAAAATTTAGGTGAAATTAATTTAAATTTACATTTTATTTTAGGGTACGAGTATTTTAAGACACTCCTAATTTTCTAAATATTTGAAATTTTGATGAAATTAATTTATATTTGCATTTTATTTCTCAGTATAATTTTTAAATATTTGAAATTTGGGTGAAATTAATTTCTATTTACATTTTATTTCTCATAAAATTCATTTGAAGTCACTCCTTGCTATTTTATACTCATCCATGCCAATAAAACATAACAATCAAGTGATGCTACCATGTTTGATCCCTCTTCATCATCCATCAAACCTTAAAAACTCTAAAAATAACTACACATGCTAAAAGGGCACACTGCCACCCTATTTATCATCAAAGTATCCCTAGACAAATCCCTATTAGCCTCTGCCTTCATTGACAAAACCCTTCACCTATACTCCACCACCTCTATCTTATTCAAATCCCACTTGGTGGGCCACACACATATGGTTCCTAATCTCCCTTAGCCACACAAATCCATTTGACTCACCTCTACCTCCTCTACTATCCACTTCATGATATCTCTTCTCTCAAAACCATCTAGGCATTAGAGATTCCAAAACCCTGTAAAGAAACCATAAATGTTTAACACTTAAAATTCCACACATGTCATAGATTTTTCATTTATTTATACCCATGTTTGAATCTTAATGCCTTCAGTGGTTTTGATGATGATGATAGATCATTGGATGTTAACAACATCAAGTACATTAGGGTTTTGAAAAACCATCAATAATTTTTTACAATTATTAATTTTAAAAGGGATGGATTTTTTCTTGACACATGTGGCTTCAATGGGGTTGTTAAGGTTTGGGATAATACAATGTAGAAGTGCTCTAAGATGTTTGGGGATGAACATAATATGCCTATGTCATTTACTAAGTTATTCCCCAATGATAAATTTATCCCCACTAGAACACTTGAAAACACATTGGTTAATTTATGTTTTTTAAAGTTAATTAAAGAATTACTTTTTTTTTAAAATCAAAATTTTAATCTTATTGTTATTTATTTTTGGCAAACCTTATATCCTAAAAAAATTGTTAAATTATCTCTTATTTTTTTAAAACTTTGTCTTAGTGATTTTATTGAATATATAAGTGGTCGGTGGTCCACAGGAGAAGTTACTTGGAAAACAAAGATTTAATAAGTGTTAAGGGTCTACATTATAAGAGATATATAGGGTGAATTTGGTAGAATGAATATCCCTCAGTATTGAAATATTGATTCTTGTGGATAAAACTTAAATGTATTGAAATATCATTTTATATTTTTTAATTATGAATGAAATTGAAATTAGGTCATGTATAAATTAAATGTATTGGAATGGAATTAGTTGCACATATAAAATTTTGAATTCCATGTAATGGGAGAGTGGGTTTGGTTTTTTTTTAACATAGTTCATTTACCTTCAAAATATTGCCACATTTTACACACACACACACACACACATAATGAGGGAGACTTTTTATAGCTAAGGCATCTAAAAATATCTATTTTTTAATCATTTAATGCCCATTCCCTATTATTAAGTACCATTATAGCACACATTGATAAAATGTTATCAAAGTCTAAGTTTGACATTAAACTTGCCATTTGGATTTACTATTTGCTCATGGTGATTTTTAATTCAACAAACCCAAATTTATGTATTTTATTGCTATATTACATTCCGTTAAGGTATGATATTTGATTTTTTTCAATATGTGGAATTTTTCAAACAATTCATATTAGCCTTGAGATTTGACACATGTCTTGAACATTTTAGGGGGTTTAAACATATTTTATAGCTTTATTTTATTGCAAATCCTTAATAAGGACTTTACATTTTTAATGGACCCCATCAATTAGACATTTAAAATGTAATGTGTATGTAATTTTTACTTATATTACCAAATGAAACTCTGAGTGGGTAAGTAGTTTAAGTTAGAATAACTAACATCATGGTCCCATGGAGGGGAAATATACTAGATTTTTTACAATAGGTGGTCCCATGAAAATTGACCAGTTCAAAAACTATAGAAAGCATTTTTTTTGGTTGAAAAATGGAATAATGAATGTTTAGGGATGATTTTATGCCCCTAGTATTTTTTGGGGAAGCTACATTTCCATATATATATATATATATAATTTTTCTTTCCCTTTGGCAACCTACATATGGGTGAAATTTTAGTTCATTCCGTCCAAAACATTATTGGGTGGTGATTCTAGTTGGGAAACTTGTTATTTTTAAACATCATAGGACCGTCCTAATACAAATTAATTTTTAATTTAATAAGAAAAATAAGGAATCCCATAGGATCATGTTACTATAAAATAATCATAATTTTACTTTGTAGCAATTACAGAGAAAAATTAGTTTACCTCCTCCACAGGACTAGGATCTAACTCTTCAAAAATCATATAAGTATAATGCAACCCACAATTTAGGAGTGATGATAATTAAATTTTTTAAAAAAAATATATCTTTGGGTGATCATTGATTTAAATATAAATGTGAATAGATAATATGAATGTATGTTAGGTGATTTTTTTTAACGTGTCATACAATACCAACATGATACCTCCATTACCTAAAGTAATTATTATGATTCAAATGTATTTGTGACATAGCATAAATTTTGTGTTTATCTTTGGATATAAAATAAAACCCTTCTTCCCACCATTAAGTCTAAAAAGATTCAACACTCCATCTGTTTAAAGCCTCACCTTTCCTTTCTTCTTCCACATGTCAGATCTTCTTTTTTAGGGAAGTTGCTTATTCTTTAGGCTCTATATTATTAAATACATGAGCACAAGAAGTAGTGAAAATGTTGGAACTGAGGTTGGTATAGGGGAAAATACTGAAGAAGGTGTTGAAATATATAAAGGACTTTGTCACTAATGCCAAATTTAACTATTCAACCATGAGCTTCTCCTTGTAGGCCATGGATTCCATCTCTGTGGTCCTCATTGCATTATTGCTCATATTTGAAGGCTTTAAGAAATTTTGATGTAATTAAAACATGTTAATGGGAATGAATCTAAAAAAAATGGCCAATATGTTTAATTGTGATGGCAACAATGATATCATCAGCCTCAAGCATGATTATGGAGGAGTCACTGTTACCTTCATGTTTGAAATCTCAAGTAAGTATTCTACTTTTCTAAAAACATGTCAAGATTTCTTAGTTAGATTATAAAAATATTTTGTATTCAATCATGTGTGATAGTAATTAAATTGATAATTTGTGCCTCTTTCAAGAGATTCCTTATTAGTATGACAATGATGAAAGTATCAGGTTTTCTACCCAGATGTTGTGATGGAACTATGCATATATAAAATGCTATTAAGAAGCCCAATACTTTCATCATTTGCATCTTTTTTTATTAAAACATTTTCATCATAATTTGGGATCTTGGATAGATCTAAAAACATTGATTTATTTCTTACCCCACATAGTTACTTCCAAAAGTTTTCAATTAATTATTTTTAAGAAATAGAATTTTTACAAGGAATTACGTGAAAGTTTATTTCCAAAATGTCTATTTCTTATATGAACTATGAAACCCATAAATATTTTAAGTTATTTTTTATCTTAAAAAAGTAGTATGGGATACCCATCTCATGAATGAGCTATAATGCACATAAATTTACATTTAAGTTAGATATATTTCCATCCTAATGATGAATCATAGAATGTGATGTAAACTTTGATAAAATAATTTTTCATATAATTTTTTAAAAATCCAATTTTGTCATAATATGGATTGTGAAAGTTTTAGATATTTAATATGTAACAATTGTGTTGAACTTAGATACCATCTCACCCTATGATGGGAAATTCATGTTTAAAACATTCCTTAGGGATAGGTAGGAAGGGGAGCCGATTTGGGATTTGATGCTTAGTTGGAGTAGTCCTTTGGTTTAATGTTTTGGGGACTTGCAACAATATTTCTATTTTTATTGACATCATTTTCACAAGGCTTTTTTTAGATATTTATGTTACCATTTACTTGATAAATTGATTTATTATGTGAATTTTATGATGCTTTTAGGGTTTTTATTTTCTCACAGTTATTGGAAAGAGTGACTAAGATTTTGTGATTTTTACTACTTGGTTAATGAAGTGTTCTAGTTCTAAAATGATTGTATTTTTTTTAATTATTTACCATATATATTAATTAATATTACCTATGATTTTACAAATTTCAAGATTTCATAATCCAAAGTGTTAAAAAAATCCTATGAGATAAAATATGTACATGAAATATTATAATGTGTTTAATACATTTTTACCCTTCATTAGATGGGTTAGGTATTTGATATGATTTTTTTGGGTTGCTACCTGTAGAGTGAAATTTGAGCTTATGGATTAAACAATGCAATTTAATCACTCAAACATCAAACTGCTAGGTAAAGTCTAGAGCCATTAGAACCTAATGCAAATGGATGAACAAACTATTCAAAACAACATTATAATTATAAAGCTAAATGATCCAAACCATGATAAAATGGATTAAAAAAACAAGAAGATATGATTTATTACCTTAGACTCAACATATTGACATTATGATGGCATGATCATCTACACCTTCATCGCTAACCATCATAAACCACATCCAATTTCCATACCATTTATCCCATTATCCTTATCATCATCCCAAATAACCATCTAATGTCCATATCATATTCCATCTTGGAACCCACTCCTAGTGGGCACCCATCCATATATTCATCCTCATCCTTTTTGACAAAGGTATTATCAACATACACAACCTTGTCAAAGAATTTAGTCTGGCACCCATCACTTATTTATCATTGCCTCTTCATATCTATCACCCATCCAATCCTTATTTACTATTATGAAAGGTATATGATCCCATCACCTCTCTATCAATACTTATCCATACCTATCACCCATCCAATAACTATTGTTATAGTATAGAAGGTATTTGATACCATCATCCCGTAATATTTTTCTAGATTAGACTCTTGTAAGGTTTTGTATTTTGGTAATCCTTGGTCATCTTCCATATCCTCATCCACATCTTTATCCTAATCATAGTCTATCATCCAAGTCCATACCTTTATCAAAATCACTATTTAATCCTCATCATAATTGCTAGTCTATCCCAAATTCACATCTATTCTTAGTCCATAATCAAATCCTAATCTCACCCATCACCCAATCATTCATCCCATCATTAGACAAGACATTGTGATACTGCATGTAGATACTTGTGTGTTACTTGTTTGTTCTATTTATCTTATTTGCATGTCTTTTATCATGTATATATATATATTTTTATGATTTTTTTGTATCATGTCTTTTTTCTATTGGGAAATGAACATGGATGCTATGAGGACACCAAAAGTTCCCTCAAGGATGCAGGGTTTGCTAATTACCCATGTACTTTGACACCACATCGTCTTGGTCATATCTATATCATGGGGAATACTACCAAGTGTCATATATTTTGGATTACTTAGACTATGATGAGCCTTATGAAAATTATGATGGCTTGATTATCTACACCCTCATCATTTATCTAATCATCTAATCATTCTTCTTCCCATCACTAAGCTCATCCTCTTAGCTCATCCAACTAACATCCCAAATTTCATCCTTATCATATTAATCTCATAATTTGAATCATATCCTTCAATACCTAAAAATTATAATCATCCTCATAATCATCACTTTATAATCACTAATCATCATTATTGCCATCATCTCCTATTCAAAATTACATTGACCTGAGGTCTTTTTAGACTATGTATGTAGCACTTGGCCACTTTTCAGTGCCTAAGGATCACTCAACCACTATATCTCTCATATTTCATCATCCTCAAGTCCTTCATAAGTCAAATAATTGAGCTATAATATTAATATTTGATCAATCACCATCTCCATAATCATCTCCTTAATGTATTTGTCAATCACCTGTACCTATCGATTAGGCTCGACAAATCACACCATCTATTTTTTATCCTAATCATTAATTGATCAATCAACAAATTATCACTCCCTTGCATGTGTCCTAGCTAAGAGGAATCATCACTAATCACATTATGGATCATTGATTTGATGTAATATAATCCAATCCTTCTTCCTTGTCTTTTGGTCACTCAATCATATCATTTCTTCTCTATCATCACCTACATTATATTGATCATTTTAGCTTTGAGCTATACCCATCATTAATATTATCAAATATTATCCTAGACTATAAATATCCCTTGAATACATCCTTATTTGGGATACATTTAAAGCTTACATCTTTTTAATCTTATAATCATCATGTTACGATTGATTCCTCCTTGGTATGTGTCAACAACCATGACCCAATCATCTCTACTCTTTATTCATGTGTCCTTGATTGGGGCATCATATATATGTAACTCATTACTCAATTTGAATCCTTCATCATCTATCTCAACATCTATCATCCCATCCCCTCATCTATCCATCATAATCCACCCCTCATTTCTTCTTTCGAGTGGCCATCTTTCTAATTATTCTCTACTTGTCCCCTCAAGGAGGCATCATATCCCTTAACACCATATACTAAAATTCATATATGAAATGGTTCTTATTTGAAAGACCATTACACCTTCCACTTATTCCACTTACAATTCCCTTTCAAATATGGGAAAAATATATGAACCTAAATTTGCTCGCCTACATTATTGTCATTAATATTCCTATTAGTCGACACTAATTCTACTTATCTCATTTATTCTAATTTATCCTACTAATTTTCCCCCATTCCTAATAATTTACCTAATGTCCCCTTTCTATATTTATTCATATATTAACCTTATTGATCCCCACCAATTAATTAATCTATCCTAAATCCTCATTATCCCATCTTAATCTCCACTTATCTATTATTTGGGAATTTTAAATTCCTATGACCCCACATAACCACTTATTAAGCCTATTCTTAGGCTCTCTTACACCCATAGTCCCTAATCACCTACTTAATCCCTATCTAATCTATCCCTAATCTTAGTTAATCCCTAAGAGGATTATATAATTTAAGGATTCTAGAATCCTCTCTATTCTAACCCCTCCTCTCTATAAGCCTCTAAATCTAGAGGCTTCCAAGGAATTTTAAATTCCTTGGATAATTACCATCCATTTATCTCCCTCAACCAAGTTTCAACCTCAACCATTGATCTTTCCCTCTTTTATCTATTTAACCAAGGCCACTCCTCTATTGGAGCTAACTTATAAAGTCATAGTAAATCCATGTCCAACCATCCAAGCATCTAATAATCCTTCATCATGCCATCATAATGTCAATATGATGAGTCTAAGGTAATCAATCATATATTATTGTTTGTTTTAATCCATTTGATCATGGTTTGGAGCATTTATCTCTAAAATTGTAATGTTTTTTTTAATAGTTTGTTCATATATTTGCATTAGGTTTTAATGTCTATAGACTTTACCTAGTAGTTTGATGTTTGAGTGATTAAATTGTATTATTTAATCCATAAGATCAAATTTCACTCTATACTACCATCATTTAAATGGAGTAATTAATCCACTACTTTGAATTTTTTTTAATAAAAATCTCTTCCAAATGATTACATAAAAAAGGTTTGAACCATGCTCTTAGAACAAATGTCTAGTTAGTTGTAGACCAAAATAAGATTTAAGATTTTGAAATGAAGATGAGGGATTCAGACAATGTCCACATTTTTACTATCCATAATATTCTATATGTTGGAACTTGAAACTAATAACTATGATCCAATTATATCTAAAAACTTCTTTTCCAATGATACCATAATTCAATAGAAACCTATAGTCTAATATTTTTGGTAATTACTACCTAGCTTTACTTTTTAACTAATAATGTTTTACATATTTCTTCTCTTGTAGACAAGGACAAGATTTTAGATTTTGAAAATAAGTTGATGAACATAAATAGTGATAATTTGGGTATCCAGAGTCAGAGTAACATGTAATTATGAGAATGCCATCATATGATTTTGATCTTATTTGAAAAGATCTTAGTAGTATTTGGGACATTCATATATTACATTGTTATTAATGGTGAATTCTAATTATGGGTTTTCCTTCTAATGGATGGTTTGATTTACTATCCATTTATTTTTATTTTACAATTTGTGTGTAGTGGTGATCTCTATAACCAAGGGTAAATTTATCAATAAGGGGAGACAATGGTAGTGCCAAGTTCATCCTTTATGGCCACTCGTACATGTTAACTTTTGATTGTTAAAATATTTATAAATGATCACATGACCAATGGTATAAATGGAGTGGGAATTTGGGAAATATTGTGGAGTTTGAATTCTAGAGTATTGAAAAAATGGTAGAAATTACAACATGTGTAGGAAAACCAAACATTTCATCATTTTTTCCCTTTACTCTCCTATATAATTTGAGTTCCCCTATATTGGTTGAGTGGTTCAAACAATATCATAGAAAATTTGTGATTGGTAAACAATTTTTGACCTAGAATTTAAATGTGACAATACTACACTAATAGCATCATTTGTTATTATACTACACACATTTATTGCATTTACTCTTTTCTTGATTTTGGATTGCTTTATTAATGATTTGATTTTTATTTTTAAAATGTATGACATTTTACTAATTGTTGTGATAATTTGTGTATACATAAACTACTAATATTAATAATATATTAAAGATTTTAATTTTTTGTCACCCAAATCTTTTAAAAAATACAACAGTTCTATTTAGTGTAGTTTTTGTATCTATAAAGTGCTCACAAACCATTTATTTTAATCTATAATACTTATAATTTAATACATAATCTATTTATTCATAGGGAAACTTATAAAAATTTAGGCACAGGTGCAATCATGCATGGGGAAAATTATATATAAGTACCTAAGAGTAAATACCAGTCCAAATCACCATCTAGAAAAAAGGTAGAGACTACAATGACAATTTGTAAATTTTATGAGTAAGTAACACCATTGTGATCTCTTTGTGATAGACATCATGGATAAAAATACAAATTTAACACCATTATGATATCTTTTTGATAGCCATCATGGATATAAAGACAAACTTAATAACAACCCTAAAAAACATTTCTTGTCAAAATTTTAACAGCTTATATATTTTAAAAAATCAGTAAAAATTTAAAGTTTGAAATTTAACTATCATTATAAAAATCAAATTTAAACTTGGATTTTTAAGCTAAATTCAATGGCTGCATGATTGTATTTACCCTTTTTTACCATAAAATACTATCAAAATGTTTTTAAAAATGTATATGATGCACACCATAAAAATTGTAATGATTATGAAAATATATTTAATGTAGTTAAAAATTGTTTAACAATGTTATTGGAAGGTCTATGATATCATTTGGTTGTCAGTGATTTTTTTTGATATGACTAAAGGTATTACATGGAATTACTGAATTATATAGAATGTTGGCATCTCTACCCATATTTCATAAATAAACATATAACATATTTACAATGTTGAGTAAGCATACATCTAAATCGATGAGCTCTTTTGAATAAGAATCCATGAGTAAGGGGAATCTATGCCATCAAAATCACTCATGGAATGATCTTTACCTTAATTACTTAACTCTTCATGTTGGGTAACTAAATGTATTTGTACCTTGGTGCATGGATATAACCAGCCATCATCCTTACCTATTAAAGTACAACTCTTTTGATGTCATTAAACTTTTGATTGGTAGATTGGTGTAAATATCTCATCCCTGATTTGCATGCCCTATGCATGCTTTCCCTTTTTCTAGACATGTCTATCTGTGCATTCATCAGACAAATCTACATCCTATTGTGCTCTAAAAAATGTCATTATTTTCTTTGAAATATATCATTAAGACATAATCTAAGGGAATGTTAGAAAGATTTATGGATTTGGGCATTGTAATTGCCTATAATATTTGATTAAAATATCCAAGGCCCTTCATTTTTCATATTCAAACTTATTTTGTTGTCACTACTTGCATTGAGACCACTCTTCCTAGAGGCATTTAGTCAATCAATTTATGTGTCATCAATATACTTCTATATTTTTCACTCTTGTTGAAATTATGATTCTAATTTTTGTTTGATGGTTGACCATACCATGTTCTAAAACTCCCTGGTTGGTGTAAGTTGGAGGGTATTGGAAAAATAATGTAGCTAGCATCAAAATAGTCATTGCATTTATTAATGGAGTTTTACAAAAATCCATCACACACACACACACACACACACACACACACACACACACACACACACACACACACACACACACACACACACACACACACACACACACACACACACACACACACACACACACACACACACACACAACCACACCCACCCACCTACCCACACACACACACACCTACCTAATAAAAGTTTCCAAGGAGATATTTCACTTTAAATTCTACCTATTTTTTAAAAATTCAATGAATTTTCTCTAATTTATATTACCCTTCATATGATAATATAATCACAATAAAATAAGAAAACATAAAAATACAATATATATGTGTGTGAGAGAGATAATATTTATGGTTTTTGATATCCTACCTAAAATTTCAACTTGCATTTGATACAAGCAAAAAAATATATTATAGTATCTATGGCATAAATATAGCCATATGACTTCCCATTTCCTTAAGGCATTTTATCATATAGTACATGTGCCTTCTATATGAATCTTGAGTTTGCATTCATGTCTTTTAGGTCATATCAAACTAAAAAGTTTGACCAAAAAAATAATGCTTTAAATAAATTAATGTTGATATATCCCATACCTTGTGCCAAAGTTTCCATTTTGGCACAAGATAGGAGGTATTACATTTGGCATCCATGCGCATACAATTGTTCTCAACTCAGCTAAAATGTTTCAAAGTTGTTAGCCCATTTATTTCATGGTTAATTCCATAGGTAAGGAAAACATATTAATTAAATTTTATACCTATTATATCCTAAAATTTCACCCTAGATAAGTTGAAGAAACGTTTTCAATTTTAGGATAACATGGAACTATCTCCCTTCATAGGAAAGCTACTATAAGAGATAGATTTCTAGGTTTGAAAGGGATAACACCCTTGATTTATGTTCTAGGCTCACACGACACTGGGATAATCACTATTGGGGGTGGAAAGAGAAGAAGGAGACATAAAATAAACCTATACTAATGAGGTGATACACCAAATATAACTCTACATAGACACTTTCATCTACACCAAGAAAGGAGACTACCAAAACTAACCTTAACTCTATGTCCTTCTGGCATAAGTATTTCTCATAGAGGCAGATTTTTATGCACATCTAGAGGTGGGTGAAAATAATGTTTGATACTAGACACTACTATTCCATCTCACACTTTAAGACACACTTAACAAACACATACACTTTATGAAATCTTTTAGAAAAGATATCACTCACACAAGACATGCAAGAGTAGAATAGAAGCAAGGAGAGCATGTTCATCACATAACCACATAAACCACTTAACACTCTTAGGAAAGAGAGTGCAGAGAATGGATCAACTTCAAAAAATTTTATTCAAAGCCAAATGAGGTGTCAAAACTATCAGGGCTTCACCATACCAATTGTGGATCCATTACAAAGCCAAAAAGGCTTAAATATATAGAGCATATAAGATGAGAGAGAAGAAGTGAAGATGAAAGGTCACAAGGCTAAGTGTTAAACTATGAGAACCAATTAAAATTCCATATAATGAAGTGGAGAAAGTGATATGAATGTATTCATGGATAAGTTTCCATCTAAAGCATGACATGTTCCTCAAATTGACATAGAGACTCTTCATGTTTCTTGCTTTGAAACTAACTTGATGATGAGTCATCTAATTTAATATCTAAAACTCCCATAAGAAGCCTTGACACATATGATACAACATGATAAGGTGGAAATTAGGTTAGTGTAGGTCATTTAGGCCTGTCCAACTAATGGACTCAACCTTGTCACTTGTCATTCACTGTCTATAGTCATTCATCACTAGCCATCTAAGTTTGTATTCACACTTGTCACCTAAGTAAATTGAATTTTATCATGGAGATGCATTGAAAAGGATGTAGGAAACCTATTTAATATCCCTTTGTATTCTAGTCTATCAAATAGACCTCAAAAGTTTCAATGTCACTCTTCTCACTATCACACTTAGGTAATCATTTTGCCTTCTCATGTCTATTTAGATTGCCTACCATGAATGGTATAATAGAGATATATTCATGCATAAACACATTTATAAATGAGTTTTAGGATTTAGGACAATTATCTAGAGACCTTTCATAATGATCTACATTCATTAATCTCCTTATGCACCTATAAAATACGTCAAATCTTATAAGAAACATAGTATTAGGTTTGTCTATACATATAATAGTATGGATCAATTAGGTGGTAATGATATTTAGGGAGTTAAAGACATGTAAAAAACACTTTCATGGCCATTTGAACCCTTATGGATGCATCTCCATTCATTTATTCTCCATAAGGTCCAAGCAAGGGTTTTAAGAGGGTCTTTGGTCTATTGGACTATTAATGATGGTTCATAAAAGTTGGACATCTAAATTTTTAAATAATTATAAAAAGTTTGGGTATAAGATCCATTAAACTATTCCTATCTCCTTGAGTCACCATGCAGTTGGTTTTTACTGATATGAGCAACTGAACATGGCCTCTCAAGCTCTTGGCTATATTCTAGATACCCTTGATAGGAATTAAGTCCAAAATGACTAATTTTTTGATGCTCTACAAGATGATGTATTAAATGAACCCTAAAATCTCCCTTGAATTTATTCAATTTTTTTGGAAAGGTAATATGGTTTTGTGAATTAGTTTAGGCACATATAGGGTTTAGGCCTAATAGGCCTAACTATATTTTCTATGCATATAGCCACCGATGAAAGTTATAATGAATGTAGGTGTTTATTCACACATTTTTGATATCCAAAAAATGATTCAAATCTTTTCATGGTGTCTTAAAATCTCTTCCCTTCATCTATTTCACTTTTTACATACCAAACCTATAGGTTGGGCTACTTGGGGAGTGTCCCCTATTTGAGATAAAAGAAAGGGAATATCCCCTATTTACCTGACCAAAGTGAGACTATGAAAGGATATATTGAGTCATTGTGACACTCTATGTTAGGTTTTAAAAATTGATAATAATTTTAAAACCCTCAAACCTCTAAATTCCTCAATATTAGCTTTCAGATCAAATCTCTCTATTTACTTTGTTTGAAAATAACATGATAATGTGATATATCATTATGAGAGTGATTTTCATGTAGTCACTCAATCTTACACCATTGAATACCAACCAACTTGCACTTTTATATGTGTAGACTAGTCTAGGTGTCACTACAAGTTATAGGTTCATTTTGATTAAAATTACTATGTTTTCACTGAGTATCTTTAGTAGAATCTTGATTGATTCTCTAAGGTTAATAAGACTATCACTCACCTAGGTGAGATCATATCATGCATTAGAACAATGTTATCATGTCTCTATCACCAACCTACTAGGTGTCACTACAAGTTATAGTTTCATTTTATTAAAAGTACTATGTTTTCACTGAGTATCTTTAGTAGAATCTTGATTGAATTGAAACCATCCAACCATTATCCTCTCTTGACCTATAATTATTCTTCTTGTGCTTAGGTGTAACTTCTAGGTCTAGACTACAAGAGTGAAATGGTTAGACTTTTCTATACCTCAAAAATTTCCACCAATAGATGATGTTGTGTCAAGCCGAGAACCTTTTTAGAGAAACTAAGGTAAGACTTCCCTCTTAGTAACTTCTTCAACCTATGAACATGAACTTGGGTCTGACTATGTGTAATAACTTCACCACTATCACAATGATATTCTTTATGCTCTCAATCCTAGTTGAAGACCTCAATTGAATCCAAATAACTATAAAGCCTTTTCAAAACTCTATCTTAGACCTCCTACACAGTCCTATTGGTTGCTATTATATAGAAGTCTGATTATGTATATAAACCATCTTTAACTCAACCTAGTTTTAAAGCTTTAAGACTTCCATTTGTCTATTAAGTTTTATTAGACCATCACCATGCTCAAAGAGGAGGTAAGATAAGTGCATTACCTTTGATCTAAAGTTACGGTGAGAGGATAAAACATTGTAACTGAAAACAACTATCTACAAAGCATTGATAGTTATGCATCTCTATCACAATGGAGTGATTTTTCCTATAAATACATGTTCACATGTGCAATACCAATTGAAAAAAACATGGAAAGGAAAAATATGCTCTACCAAAACACACACACCATTTGGAAACATCATATCATGCAAACATATGAGAAAACTTGAAGGTGTTAGGAATGTGTAGTCAACTAGGGCATGCTAGCATTCTTAGTGTTTATTCATGAAGTAAAATCACCATTATTAAAACCATGACCATATAATGATATATAATTAGGATTTCTAACATCCACCAAATGCATTCACTTTGAATCTACCTCTCCTATTCGTACCAACTACAAATCGGTTTACCTTATTGACTTGCTAAAGGAAGTGAAGAGGGAGATAGATTAATTTTCACCATATTTAGACCTTTCAAATATTATTAAGCATGGACATGAGTTATGGGAATTTGATATGACTCTCCTAAAGTGTCCACATGTGTAAAGACTGTAATAAATCTATATAACTAACTGAAAATGATATGTTTTATAGTTAAACTCATTTTTTGTACATTGAACCTATAATTTTTAGTTTCAAAACTACCATCTAACATATAAATGACACATGGTATGTTATATATCTTCTTAACAACCTTTTTCCTTTGATAGGAAATTGTACATATCACAAAATGACCCAAAAGGTCACATAAAGAGGATACTAAGGTAAATGACACATATGACCAAGGTAAAATATGTTATGACTTCAATAAACATGACTATACATATTTATAACCTTGATGCCCATGTTTAAACCTAGAAGACTTCATGATAAATTTGACTATACAAATTGGTTTGACTAAATTTAACCTAGGGTCAAATTTAGTCACTAATACATTATCCTTTCTATCATCCTCTTAGGTGGCTTGAGTTGATAACTTTACTGACTAAATAAATAAGAAAAGTGATGCAAGTAACATTAAAATCATGACAAATAAATGATCTCTCAATTATCTAAACCAAGAAAAGAGAACTAAAATGGTCATTAAAAAAGATCAAATTGTAAGTTATGTCAGAACATAAGGGTTATTATTTAAGTTGTTGCATTCGAATTTGTGTTTGAATTCATGGAGAATAAAATTTGTAAAAGATTCACTGCTAAAAAATCTATCATCAAATTTGTGATTAATTTTTTTTAAAACTTGTTTTTAAGTTTAGATATTCAAAAAAAAATAAAATTAATTTCAATGTTTTTTAGGAAATTTCAATTATTTTTTAGACATATTTAATGTTTGGTGAATTGTGATTTTAAAATGTTTATTACTAGAGACAAGCCTATCCTTACAAGTTATAAAAAAATGTCTGAAGTTCCTAATGATATAAGGACAACACTTTCAACATATGGAAACATCAAATAACCAAATATTCTTACCTATTTAAAAAATGTAAATCACTTTCCAATTAGCAAGAGTGAATTCAATGTGACTTTACAAAGTTTGGATGTCTATTTCATAACAATTTTTTAAAAATTTAAATTATTTATAGTTTATTTCTATTAGAAAATAAAGGCTATTTCCAAAACTAAAACCTTTTTATTTTTAAAAAAGGGTCCTAAAATTCATGGTAAATAATGACAAAGAGAACAACCCTAACACGTGTAGATGGACCCTTTAAGACATCTCAGGAAAATGGAATTTATAAGGTATAAAGATCATTAAGGTAGAAGATGACATATTTATTTTGAATATGCTATCACATAATAATATTAAGCACAACTACATTAAATTTAAAATCATTATTTACTATATGACATATTAAGTCAAGACAATCAAACAAAACTTGAAAGTTTATTTTAAAACTACAAGATAATAAAAATAATTAAATGAATACACTTTGAGAGGTCCTACAAACCATTTTAACTCAAAAATGTAAGGAGTAATCGTATCTACATTTATAGGCTACAATTTTTATAATATCTAATATTAATAACATTAAGAAAAATTACATTAAATTTAAAATCATTGTCTACTATATGATATTAAATCTAGATAATCAGACAAAACATGAGATCTTATTTTAAAACTATAGTCATAAAAACAATCAAATAAAGTATAAAAGTCATAAAATTAATTAAATAAATACACTTTGAGGTGCTACAAATAATTTTAACTTAAAATATGTAAAGAATAATCTTATATATATTTATAGACTATAATTTTTATAATAAATAATATTAAAAAAATATGCATAGTACATTTCTATTTAGTTACTATTTTATCAAGTATGGTAGAGAAGAATATAGTTCAAAAAATTATATTTATCAATTACTCACAACCTAAAATTTAGACTTGGACTTGGGAGTTTCTCAATAACTTTACTGCTACTTTAAAAAATATATAAATTCATAAAATAAGCTGAAATCATATGTAAAACACTATTAAAAAGTATTAGATATGAATGTAGAGAACACACAATTATATTTTCTATTAGTTTTGAACTATCTCCTACCCACCGGACCCCTAAAGTCCCTATAAATTTAAAATAAATCCATAACATCTAGGTTTTTAAGGCCATTTTAAGGCGATAATATTTAAAAATGAAAATATTATAGGCCTACTTTATCAAGGATGCATAATTTTTAATCCAACATGGGGTTAGGGTATGTACACCTAGTATGAACCTAAGGTAAATAAAAAAACAATCCCAATGTAGGCTTCCACAAGGGGAGTCTCATATACCAAATTGGTGTTTAGCAAGGTGGTGACCCACAACATCAATTTTACCATTTAATTTTTATATGTAGTATATACTATAGCATACAAGGATTCTACACACATCACACCCCCTAAGGAGCATGACTGTACACATATATTTATGCTTAGCATTTTATTATGATAATTCTATACACATTTCTTTGCACTTACATAATTTTACATTACATGTATTCTATGTTGATGATAATTTCAATCCATACATAATTTTATACACCATGTTGTATTATTATATACTCTATTCATGTATAAAGATTACATTAATAACATACAATTTACATTTACTTTATCTACTTGCTACTCTTGTGAACTTTGTTACAACATTATGCTCTTTATTCATTCATAGTTCAAATCTACAATTAATTTTGAAATTTAGTTGTCATTTATTATTACACTTTTGCATCATTATAACATATCAATCTTGTAATTTATGAATTGTCCCCCAAAATTTCCTAGGTTTTGGATCAATAATGACAAATGTATGCCTTCATGTTATGTCTTTCACATGGATAAATTTTGAAGATGCTACCTACAACACAAAACAAGAAATATATCAAATCTCTATTTTACAAGAATAATAAAGAATTATAGATGGTTGAAAATAATATAGGGAAAATAAAATGGAATTAGAGAAAATAAGAAAAGTGATTATGCTTAATGGAATCATATAGAGTTAAATTTGGAATAGAGAATTTAGCCATTTAAGGGCTTCCACAAGCCATATGTTTAAAAGTCAATTCTCAAGGAATCAAGAAATCTAAGTGTGTCAAAATAGAAAATAAGCACATTAAAAGCTCAAAAGTGAAATAAAAGATGAAAAATGTAAAATAAGTGTATAAGTAAAATGATATATTGAAGTTAGTGGCATAAGAGATGCTTTGATTTTTAATACAAAGAACTATTTCAACATTCACATTATAATCAAGGTTTAGATTTTGTGACCCTCTTCTAGTATTTTTGACTTTCCACTATAAAAATACATTTTTGTTCAACTCTATCAGTTTGAAAGAGAAAGTTCAAGTTTTAATTACTTTTATTCATTTAATTATTTTTTTATGTCATTATATATTTTTTGAATATTAAATTTAATTATCTAGCTAATTATAAGTTTTTTAAAGAGGAAATAGGATAACCAATTAATTTATACTCATGTGGAAATTTTTCAAAACATTAGACAATGAATTTATGCCTAAGCTCTAGGATTCACTAGGATTTTGTAGAAAAAATTAAGGGTCCATTCTTAAAATTATCCCTGATGCAATTTGAATTTCTATTTTTGGGTGCAACATAGTTTATAGGTATTTTCAACCAATTCCAAGTCATAGTTAACTGATGTAGTTAGCATAATATTTTTCTAATGGAGGTTTGCATAGCTTTAGGCTTATTTACTATTTTGATCAAAACTTCCAATTCTATAAATTATGTATTTTAATTTTAGGTCTTTATATTTATTATATATAAATTTCAATAGTTTAATGTATTATTTTGATTAATTCAATTAAAAATATATTAAACAACTAGATACATTTAATAAAGTAACATCAAATGCAAGCACATATTCTAATATTGAGAAAACCACTAAAATTATGGTTCTATCTCCCAATGTTGAATTACTAAAACAAGATTTACATAAATAAAATATGCCTAATAAATAAGAACCTAAGAACTAAGCTCATAATAAATATGTATATAACAAAAATAATTTTACAAACATGGTTTCCAAGGAGGCAACCACAAATTACACTTCATGCATATAGTACAATAAAGAAGGACATCTCATAAAAGATGTGATTACATATTCACAAGTATATAATCATGGACATGATAATGATAATGAGGAATATGCTGAAGACAAAATGAGATGTAATAAACCAATTCCATAATATGGTGCATTTGGTTATGCATACTCTATTAAAAATATAGAAGATGATGGGAATGATACATCCAAATTAGTGGATGCCCACATATATAGTATAAAATATTCAACTATTTAGCTAGGTTAGATATCACTATGTTAATTATGTTAGCAATGATTAACACAAGTATCTAATACATATACAATCAAAAGTGTGCCTACGAGTTTACTAACAAATGTGTATCCATATAATACACTTGATTTTGAGCTAGAACTATAAACTTGACATAAGGTAAAGAAGTGAATATGATGTATTATATATTCATGGTTGTTAAGATGATAATATGACAATCCATTTGATGGGGTAATTGGTTAACTAAAATATAATATATTGTACATAAATTCTTATTATTTTATTTATTGATTAGCGTCTCTAGATTTGAATGAGTATTTTCTCTATTCTTCTATCTTGACATACATATGTACATATGTTATTGTGTTGAACATTATTATATCCCTTGAATTTATTTTGGTATGATGTTTTCACTGCCCCTTACCTTTTTATTATTTATCCTGATTTGAACATTCATGATATCTATCCTATGATGATATATCCTTTATAATAGTTTGATCCTAGTGCATATTCCTTGTGGCATACTACTTGTTCATCCCTATATATTTATTATTATTATATTATTATTATTATTATTATTATTATTATTATTATTATTATGTAATACATTGAGCTTATGGTATCACATATATCATATGAATAGATATTATGACATGCATATACACTAGATCTTGCCCATCAAGAACATGTGTCTTCCTATTTCCACATGCTCTTTTGAGACATGATTTTGTAACTCACATATATAGTGGGGGCATATTGATTTCCATCACTTTAGATTGATTTTATATTTAAAATTTCACATTATTATTTGAAATATGTTATTTATTTTTTGGATCCATTTTATTCTTCTATTTTTTAAGCCTTGCCTCTTAGCATTGCTTGATTAGATAGATGTGTGCTAAAAAATAAAAAATAAAAAAATTCAAAATTAGGCTCTACACATGAGATGATTTAATAATATACATGATTAATTTATGTTATTTATTATATACATAGTGAATTATATATGAATTTTCTATGCAGATACTTTTCACAATGTACATGAGTGGGATGCAAGATATACAAGTAACATATGATACGTGGACATACAGATTCAAGACATTACTTACACCTAGGAGATAACTTTATATATTGGGGTAATATTTTCACCATTTTTAGGTTTTATATTTATCTTCCATTAAATTTATCATATTTAGATAATTAGATCATTTATACTTGACCTTATCTTTCATATACTTTTAGGGCGATATTTCCTATGGATATTATTCTTTGCTATACTGGATTATGCCATTGATTGATTATGTGGACTAAAATTGTTTTTATATGAATGTTTGATGTTGTTTATTATTATATTGTATTTTATAATGTGTAATTATATGATTGGATTGATCATATGTAATCACATTGTGCATCAGTTGTGTGAAGGATCCTCTAGTCTATGTCATGACTATTTTGTCTATGTTGGATAAGATTCGAGTCAAATTTGAGTCATGTTTTAAATGCTTGTGTGATTCATGATAATGAAATTATGTGTGTGGTTAATATATTATTATTTATTAGTTTGTTTCCATGATTTGTATCATGTAATATTCTATTGTGTGTGATGCCATGATTTCTAGTATTTATTTACTACATTGCATCTTATTGCATGACTAATTGTTATATCTTATTAACATGATATTTGCATGTCTGTTGATTTGGATTACATGTTTCATATATAATTTAATGATAAAATATTTATATGATGACATATATTATCATGTTTATATACATACTTTACATGATTACATTTTTTTATATAACAAATGATGCATACAACTCTTTATTTTGAGATGAGTGATTCGAGGCTTCACCCCTCACCTCAAAATAGGGGAATACAATGGGATTGTATTATATATTAAAGACATGATATACATATCTTATTAATACCTTGGGTTATATTATGTTATTCAAATGGGATATATTAAGAAAATTTAGACATTAAAAATGGTTTAGAATAGTTGATGGATTATATAACATTATGAGAAAGATAATATGGATTATATTGAGCATATTTTTTTAGATTTATCATATTGATAGAAAGATTATGACATTATAATAGATTTGAGGTTTAAATGGGTCATATTTTAGTTATGAATGTTTTTCATACAAAAACTTCTTCTATTTTATATATTGAGATTAATGGGGAATAATGATATTATGAAATCACTTTGGATATAAAAGTTTAAATTTATATATGAACCTATTTTGGGGTCTTACCCTTATATAAAAACTTATTTTGAGGTTCCATGAAATATTTTTGATGATGTTTATAGGTGGCATGGTTGAGTATTATATTGCACTCAACTTCTATCACTTATTCATATCCAATGGTGGTTAAGGCACTAATACTCATCAATATGCAATTTTATCAGTTACATATCCTCAGGGCATAATAAATCCATGACATTCTCCAAATTATTTTAATAAATAGAAGATTATTTCATATACTCTCAGGTGTATTTGTTCCTTGAATTTTTAATTTAAAATAATTTAATGATCTAGTTTATTTAAAATTTTCTATCATTAGTGGACATTGATATACACATGTTTTCTTGCAAGTTTACACAGAGAAAGATAGACATTTAGGGCATACCAATCAAAATAAAATTTGATATGAAATAGGTACCGAATTTATTTATTTTATTCTTTTAATCTATAATTTTATATACTCGACTAAAAGGGGGCATTTTTAGATACCTACATTTGGTATTAGACACTTGGAAACATCAATATTAACATATTTGACATACATGACTTATGTGTACATGTTTGAATCTTATGCACACTTTAACCTATATATTATCTTGGCCAACCCAATTGTATATCATTCATATTCAATATATTCTAATTTGTGTATTGACATTTCATAATCCTAAGTAGACTGTCACCATACTCCAAATCACTAATTTTCCCTCCCTAGATAGTGCTAAAAATAGTCAAATAATTGTAGTTACAATAGGTGTATACCTTTAATGATAATATCTAATGAATCTCAATGGTTAATTTTGAAATTAAAATATCTCTCTTTAGTCAACATAAGCATGTTTCATGTGTTATTTATGGGGGGAAATACCAAAGAGTCATTTATAAATACAAGTCAAGCCTAAGGTCATATTTAGTTGGAAATTACATTAAGGACTGCTTGCAAACTTGATAAACCCACTAGCAATCTCTTGAGACATTAATACAAAATAATATAGATTTAAAACCCATCAAAGGAGTAAATATATAACTGAGTCTAAAAATAAACACTAGTTTGAAGTTACATGTCATCAATTGTCAAAATTTTCCTATGTCTTACATTTTAGCATGAACATAATGGTGCACACATAGCTTTAGGTAGGATAAATACATGTAATTTGAGTCATATCTGAAGTATTATAATGTAGGTAACACTTAATACCTCAGTGATGATCATTTGGGTTATCCAACCCATCTTTCTAACCTAAATTTCTAATATTAGACACATAAATCTAGTCATAGGTAGTTGACAATGCTAATTATTGACACATCTCAAACCACATGAATTATGCCCAAATACTTGAATCTTATTCACCATTCCTCTAATAATTTTATCTATATGTGGGATTGACCCTTTTTTTTATCACTACTGCATAAAATTTCAATATTAGATGCTTAAACTACTTAAAATCACCTTCAAACTATCTCCAATATAGGATAAGTGTCTCTTCTTTTGAGATAGGTCAACCCTATTAAAGGTACAATAATTGAGAGGGGAGGTGAATAAATGATGCAATAAATTTAAAATTCAATTCCAATCATTTCAAAATCTTAATCAATCATCACAATAATTCATAAAGTATACAAGTCATTCATAATAATGAATAAGAGAATAATAAAAGATTACATACATAACACATGAATTTAAGTGGGAAACCCTCATGGAGAATAAAACCCACTCTCAATATTGTAAACCCATGGAATACTTATCTTATAATATGATTATAAACATGATACTTTAGTGAAGCACCCACTTCACTAGGAGTAACAACCCCTAAGGATGGACAAACACCAACTTGCCCTAGATGTTGAGCACCAACATAACACCTAATGATGAGAACACCTCCAAAACTCTGAATAAAATGCAATCTGATGGAGAAACACTGATTAATAACCTTCTTGAAATCACACACTCACTCAAGCCTTCACTCACATTCAAATAATCCAAAATAGTCTTTTAGATTAACCTATACTTCTCGTTCATCCTCATCTAACAAACCTGCAACAACTCTATTAACACATTATAAACATGACCATTAGGTTATACACAAATCTATCATATTGAATTGGTCTTCAATTCACTCATTCATCAGACTCATACCTCACCTATCCTTTTCTCACCTTGCATAATTCTAGAACCATTCATAATTGATTTAGGTCCTTATATAATCCTCATGCTTACTACCTTCCTTGTTGGCCATAAGACATGACTTATCTCTTAAGTCATATAACATACCAATAAAATATCAATAATTTACCTACATAGATCAACCTTAATAAATACATTCTTTAAAATATTCATAAGTGCCCTTTTAGGTCCTATGGAGACCTATTCACCTCTTAGACACTTTACCAAACACACTTGGAACACAAGACTACTTTTAAATGAATAGACCCATGCCATATGGCCTATAGGTCCTCCTTAAGTGATAAAATCTATCACAATACCCCTCTACATAATCAAATTGGACCAATCAATGGATTTATACATGAAAACCTTATGAATGAATAAAAAGCCAACTTTGAATCACTTTTTCACCATGAAGATGGATTGGTCAAACCTATAAAATTCATAGACATCACCCTCAGGGAGTATACATCACTATAAAAAATCCAATTAAAAAAGAAACATCAAAATACCATTAAAACAAACTCAAACATCCTTCTAAGTTTCTTGATATAAGGAAGTCAAACCCTCAGTCAACTTTGGAGCTTAATAACTATAATTTTACGGATAGTCAAACCTTCTAATCAATTTTTCTAGATGCCCCTTGGAGTCATTTACAAATTTTCAATTTATTACATAAATAAATTCCCCCATATGATCAAGATATTAATCAAATAATGTATACTATTTTATTTTACAAATTTGAAAATTTAAATTCCAATGGTCACTAAAAATTGCAAATTTAACCAAGTATGGAAAATAGTGAAATATGCCTAGGAAGCCAACTTTACAACATTATATATTTTGATACACACATAGTCATGAATTAAAACTTGGACCATATGATCTTGGCACAAAATTGATCAAATCAATGTGACCAATGCCTTCTGACACTTCCACATGTGTGAATGATATCATCAATATGCTCACTTAGCCTGATTTGTCAAAAGAGCAACTGGGCCTAGATGATCAAAATGACCACAAGGATGATCCAAATGGAAACCTAGAACTTCAATACTCATTAAAATCACTCCATAGGACATCTATAACATGATAAAATTATGAAACACATCTATAAACATACCTATCCAACCAAACACTGAAGATCCATGAATGACTATTGAAGCACACTTTGTCATTGACTAGCTAACAACCTTGACACCTCATGAACACTCTTTGCCACCTCATGGACACATTTTATACATCATTGACAACACATCAAAAAAATATATGAAGAAATGAATATTTTTTACTCCTATCCACCTAGGCTATCCACATCCCATGTCAAATAAAGGCTAATTTTTAAAATTAAAACCATTCTTTTGGGCCTTCTTGCATATTTCATAAGACCAACTAAAGAAAATTATCAAAATCTTAAAATATAAATACACATCAAAGGTCACTAATGATATACACTTGATATTCACTTGGTTTAAGATTTAACACTATTGCATGTTGAGAAAATCTTCCCAATTATTTCCAAATCCAAGATAAATCATAAGGAGTAGCCATAAGCCAAGTTAAGAGAATTATAAATGAAGTCAAAAAAATTCATTATCAAGTATCAAATCTATATTTAGAACACATTCAAGGAGCACAATTAAAAAATAAATCTGTGGGAGAACTACATGGGCTTGATTTTGATTCTTGGAGTATTGAATACATAAGAAATAATAATTCATCAAGGGGTGTTTTAGGTCAGCTCAACGCATTACACTCCCCTCTTTTTTATAGGTTTTTAAGCTATCAAAGTGACCTTGGGGTTTCAAAGATAAAATAATAGAAATAATTTTTTTTGTGTAGTATAATCCAAATCATAATATCTTATCCTACTCAATAGACATAAGTGCAAAAGGTACAATAATAATTTTTTTCACAATCAACCAGGATAAGTTGATAGTCAACAAACTCGAGCAGTCTAAACTCCTCTCTTCTTGAAATGGTATTTTATAAAGGTATTTTATGATTCTATTGATGATATATCATTATCAAAATTATACTTATTTGTATATTTTTCTATCAATCATTTAACATAGTCATTTGGGTCAAATCATCAATCAATAGGCACAAATGACTTACACTCATATCCAATTATAATGGTCCTATCGAGGAGTATTTTTATATTCTATTATGATCTTAAACATGCATAGTCACACTTTTTTCTGATTTACACTTTCAAACATTTAGAATAGTCAACATAAATCATAGTTTGAGCTAAGTTTTTTTCTTCCTTGTGTTTTCAAAAAATAGCAAATTTCCATATTTATTAAATTAACAAAATCATAATCATTATTTATTGGATACTTTAAATTTCTAATATATTCTAGTTTTATAAATTTTAGAACACAAATTTTATTTTATTTATAAAAAGAGTAATTCATATTGGTGAACTCATAGATTTGTTTCAAACATTTCTTTTTTTTCCAATTTTTATTCTAGGGTTTTAGTTGAATTTATGATTTCTAGACACTAAATAGAAATATGGTCATCCTTTACTATACTTGATTTATAACCAATGTAAGATTTATATTTAGCCTCAAGGCTTGAGAATTCATATTTTCCTTGAATCAAAATATTTTCTTGTCATTGGTTTTTAATTACTTTTTCTTTCTTATTTATTTGAAAATGTGTTTCCAGATAGTTTTAAAAATCATAGGATCTATCTTTCTAGGAAAAGCAATATTTAGTGTTACCTAAGCCATGGTGTGATGGGTACTATCCAAATAATAAATCCATTAGACAAAAATATATATGGATTTGAGTTTTCACATACTTCATGGTATATCAAAAATGCACAAGTTTTATTTTTTAGCCATAATAAGCCTTCAACCATTTGTTATTATAGTGCACTGGTAAGTAGTTAGCCTAGCGAATTTCCTCTCAATGCACATTATATATGGGATAGTGAAACTATAATATGGTGGAATCCTCCATATTTAATGATCCTTGGGTCATATTCACTATTTATGATTGAAATCAATATATCTGTGAGATTATAAAGCAACACACCTTGCCTGGTCATACCTTTTGAAATCCTTTCTGTATATACATAATATTTTTAAAACTTTATCATTTACTAGTGCTTTATCTCTTGTAATGACCTTTTGAGTTTGAATATCTTAGAGTGCATGCCTTAAAGGGTGTACTGAGAAAGGGGTGGCTAGACTGATGGTGCTTCGTGAGAGATATAATTATGTATCTATTATACCTATATCCATTACACTTCCCCTAAACTTAATCCCCTAAGAAATTTTCCTCCTAATAGCCTATAACTAAACCAATACCTATATTTTACAAATGTATCAACCCATTTTGACGTACTATTTTTTTCATCCCACTAAATTTCAAACTAGGTTGACCTAGGTCGATGTAGTTTGTGTTGTCACTTGAACTTATACCCCTTAAGGAGATGATTCAGCTCTACTCATTCAAGTGGCACAATGAAAACACCTCAAGGCTATGGGTGACCAAAATTTGAGGTGAGTCTCTAGATTGGGGCTAGTTCTCTTGATGTACCACTTACACACACCACAACCACACTTACACTTATAAGTAAAAGGGTTAAGAAGCCTAAACTAACCTAGTGAAGGAGGTGATGCACCAAATAGATTGTCTACTCACACCACTTGCAATACACTTAGAACCAAAGAGAAACTTGCACATACACTTCATCAAACTAAAATCTCTTCTTCTACATCAATGTTTCAAGCATGGGGTCTTGAAGAGAGCTTATATTAGAAGGGATAAACAATAGGTCTTCTAGAAACACTAATTAATAGACTACTCACTATATTTATAATCCAAATTAGACACTTCTAGCTGACCTACAAAAGAGAGATTTCAAACTACACAAGGCACTAGGAAGGATAACATGTCAAGGTAAGTAAAATACACTTATACAAGACCAAAAACCATAGAATTTACTTAATGAAGTCATGAATGAGGTAAAAAATGTTATTTATTATTTCAAGGCAAAAATTGAGTAGGGATTCACCATACTTAGGTGGAGAGATCTGTACAAAAGCAAAAAAGGCTAATAGATATAGGAATTGTGAGAGAAGAGAGAGAAAGTGAAGCTCAAGAGTCACTAGGGCACTTGTCAAGAAAGAATAAGGAGTTAAAATAACATGTAATCAAGCATGAGATAGGTCCTATAAGGAAACTAAGGACTCATTTCTCTCAAAATCATCCAACTCCTCCAAATGAGATGTAGATGCTATTTTGCTTGCATATGAAACTACCCTCATGATTTTCTTTCATTAAACTACCTCACCATTGAATAAGGATAGATATTATGGTTTATCTAAGGGGGAGGGGTTACTAAAAAACCTCCATAGGTATTATAGTGGTCTCTAATCATTCATATTATTTAGCCATGAGAAATCAACCCTAGTAGTTAAAAATAACTCCCTCACATATACCTCTCACACTTGACACTCAAGATTCTTCCAATTATTCAATATAATACATGTACAAGGAGGATTTCCACTTTTCAAGAGTCTCAATCAAACCTCAAAAGGCTTCCCAATTGGATCTTTCATATTTTTCACTAAGTGATCATTGCTTGCTCAGTAAACTAGTTGAGATGAGGAAGATATCAGACATACTTAAGAGACCAAATAATTCGATATATGAACATGGAGACATATAAAAAGTCCCAATATCTCTCCTAAAGGTTATTTTATCATCTACAACTTCTCCACACCTGTAAACACTTAAATTTATTAAAATAAGCGATATTGTACACCATCCATACAAGTAGGGTACACCTCAGTTGGATGGGGAAGATCCTTGAAGAGTCTTATATAGATTAAATTAATCTTCTTAGATTTTAAACCCCATTTGGATTCCCAATTTGTCTTATCTTATCCATCGGGTCTGAATTGGGGTTTTGTGAGGGTTAAGAGTCAATTTTAGGTCTTAGGCATTATTCATAAAAAAGGCATGTTGAAGTTTCAAACCAATTCCATTGAAGGATTTTTGGGGACCCTATCTAACATCCTTGAACACATTATCTCTCCATGAAAAGTCTTAGAGGAGTTCTAATCATTTCAATTTTTCTACTCAAGTCCTTTTTATGCATTCTACAGGGTCTAAGTGCCTTCAAGCCAAGAAATGGCCTCTTGATGAACTTCTCTACAAAATAATGGCTCATAAACCTCTATACATATCCCATACACATGATTTAATCATTAGGATATCTCATAAAAATATACAAATGAAGATGACCCCCTTTTTGATACTAGGCCTAGACCTTGTTTAATATGTCTGCCTACAACTCTTGGCCTAAAATGAGTTTTAATGTTTTTCCTTGCATCCTAGGGGGTTGAATACGATTTAATAAATTTTAAGGTTGGCCTATGGCCAAAAATGAATATGACCTCACACTTGGTTATTTGATTTAAAACCTTCCCTTTAGGTTTGTCTACAAAATTTATAGCATGGAGTAACCTATTGTGCTTCCCCACCCCTAATTGGTTTTACATGTTTTTATGGATGTCATATATCTTCTCAAACCTTCTTGAAGGGTTTCCATGGATTTTTGTCTCACTTTTTATGTTGTTCATCACAATTATTAATTCTAATCATGAGGGGAGTGCCCTTTATCTGAGACAAAATAAAGGGCACTCCCCTATTTCCTCAAACAAAAGTAAAAATTTGAGTAGCTTAATCAATAGGTAAGGATGATTTACACAAAATTTCAACTCCCTAATAGGTCATTCAACCCTTCAAGCATCTTAAAACTAAAAAAACTCCCTCAATGGTAGACTATGCAAGATGTTTTCAAGAATGGACTTAGTTTGTTTGATCAGGGTCATTTCCTCCTATGGATTTACTTAATATCCATTGTATAATCTCCACTTACCTTGAGAAATTAATGATGGAGTGACTCCCAACTTCATTCAACCTTTTGTCCTTTCATACCCTTCACATTCTTGAATCTTTAGGACTGATGTACCCTTCTTAACTATGTTTCTACCTTTTCAAATATTCCTAGAGGTATGAGTGCATGATTTGACCTTAGAGACAATATATATACTCCCCCTAGGATCTTTTAGGACTATTTGATAATTTTAGGTTTTCTTGTTCACCCTGCTTAGTCTTTCTTCATCACCTTGAACCCCAAAATTACTCACTGCCCTTTGACTGAGAAACATGCTTATTGACCCTACCTGTAGGTGTCTATATTTTAATTATGCCTTGAAGACATGTATTAGACCATACTTAATGTTTATATGACCATTTTATATTCATTGGACCCATTAGTGCATCTTGAATGACCCTAGGTCACCACCTAGGTAACTTTCCACAACACTATTCACTATAATTACCTAAAATAGGCTGTAAGTGTACACCTAGACATGTAGAATACACCTGAAGGCTAACATGGAGTCTTAAAATTGAATTTCATAATATATTTATTCTCCTTAGCACCATGGTATAATCTTCACTCATAAGATTTACCTAGTGTAGGTTTTAGACCTTTGTAGTTACATTTTCTAGGTCTTAGGAGTCTCTTAGTCTTGGAAACCTATAGATGGCATTATCATAATTTAGTAGTCAAAATAGAAAATTTAAGCCTTCCTAGTAAGACGACCATAGGAATAGGCCATCTTATTTATTTTTCAATTTGGGCCTCCATGTGACAGCTACAAGGCTAATACATAAGAAGTGACCAAAAGGTCAACATGTCATTGCTATAAAATTACTCTAAAAGAGGTAGGAGCTCTATTTTATCAATTTAGGGATTAAAGGTCTGAGTTTTAGTCCTATCATCTTTGAATATGACCTTCATTCTTTATTTGTAAATATACCCTTATCAATAAGTCTACCATGTTATTCCATCATATCAATACAAAAGAATGCTCCTTAGATGTTTCAAACTCTCCATGTGACTTTCTACACCTTCTACTCAGGCCACCTGTAGGTGGTCATAAAAATGTGTAGGTTGATAATGAAGAAAAGTATAGAAATTGAACATTATTTTTCATATTGCGTATTCAATACTTGTCCCAATACCTTCAAATGCATGATCTATATTAAAAAACATGTTCTTAAACCAGGGAGTTAAAACCAAATAAAAAACTAAAAAAAAACTTCATAAAGGACCCCTTCCCAAATGCCAAAGGTATAAGAAGCTACCTAGATTCTTAAAAATGGTTTGTAAAGGAGGAACTATAAAATTCAGACTTTTTTCCATGGATTTGAAGCTAATTAAGACCCCTCTCAACTCCCAAGATCACTCCTCCCAACTCCATTTGTATGGACTACACCAATAATTCAAAGTTGACTCTTCTTAGCTTGTGAAGGCAAGAAAGAAGCAAAAGAAGAAAAAATTGATCTTTCTGACTTAATATCTACACACCAAGGGAATACTTTATGGATCTTAAGAGACACTTTACTCATGTTTTCACTGGAAGATGGACTTTCCAAGTCTGTACAAGTGACATTAAGAGCCTATTTTTGGGAGACTCTCCTATTTTAGTGGATGAAACTCCCTCTTTTCTACCTTTAACCATTTTTTTACATGATCTAAACTTATCCACATTAGAATATTCCTTGGTGATAATCTCTTCCTTGAAAAAAGTTCATACAAGTCATTTAATGAGCCAAAATGTGACCAAAAGAGACTTTTGGAATATGACACATGACAAAGGGTTAAATAAATGACTTAGGAACACCTTAAAACACTTTAATTAACCTATTAGTACATTTATAAAACAATTTGAGACTTTTACCATGTTTGACCATAGTTGACTTTTTAAGATCAAACAAGCACAAGGAAGTTAGGCTTACACCAAGGTAAAAACAAGGATGGGTGAGATGTTTAGACCAACATGAGACCCTTATAAGACATATGGAAACATATAAAAAAGTTTAAATATGTAGGGGTTGACCCAATTTGACTAAAGGCCAAATTTGGTCAACAATTCAAAAGTCATGGCTCATGATTCATAACCAAATCGACCCAGACCGACCTAGTTCAAAGTTAAATGGCAACTTTTGAATTTCATTAAAGTGGGTCAATATTGTTGACTAAAATTGTGTAAAGGGTTAGGTTCATATATCACTATAAATATAAGTCCCATTTGAATCCAATAGAGAGGAAAATTATTTTTTCACACTATTATTGCTCATAATTTTTCTCAAGTCTACATTTGGAGAATCCATTGCTTAAATTTTGCCTTGGAAGGAAAAAATTGTTTTGGAGTCTTACATGCACTAGGATTAATTTTAGCCTAGATCTTGATTCAACCATTTTTATCTTTACAACTAGTATAATCTCTTTTAAAGCACCATTGACTAAGGGAGAGATTGAGGCTCGATAGGTTATATTCAAGATAAGTATTTCTAACCCTAGATATTTCATTTGATAGATATATATTAGATGATTAATTGTTTGAATGTATAACTCCTTGTTTGAATCTAATATACACTTAGTGTGGATATAAAGATTTTCAAACTTTCCATTTCCCACTTTAGGTAACATAGGTGCCCATTTGCCTTATATGGTTCCTTACCCCTTTTTAGTTTAATCATCCCCCTCTATTTTTGTTTCTAGCTTAGAAATAATAAATTATAAGACCTAATTAGGATTCTTCAATTATAGTAATTTAATAAAGAATATGGGACCCTCTCCATTTATGTTTTATTACAAGTGATCCTCTAGCTAGGTTTAGAAGAACCATTTGGTCTTGCCCCAATATAACTAAGTACCAATAAGATCTATTTTATCTGAGTTAGAATCTCATATATAAGATAAATTACAAGTGAATGTTAGATAATTTTATATATTTTGGTGAACCCAACCTGAAATGGCCATTATTTTGTCTCCTTCAATAAACCATATCAATATAGGTCAATATAATTTTATTTTTTAAATTTTTTAACAGATTACATTGATACATATTGATCGAGACTAAATTCTATGTATTTTTAGGAAAAATTACATTGGCATAGACTGATAGAATTTTAATTCCCTATGTTTTTCAATAGGCTATATCGATGAAGGTTGATTTAGTTTAATTTTCTACATTTTTCATTCAACCAACTATATCAGTCAAACCCAATTTAGATTTATTTATTTGGTTATTTTTTTCAGTATTTTCTACAAACTAAATCAAGTCTATCTAGTTTAATTTATTTAATAAAATACATCGACATAGGTTGATATAATGTTAATTATATGTTTTTATTTTAGGCTACACTAATATATGACAATCTAGTTTTTTCACTCAGATCTGCATTATTTTTAGTTAACCAACTACATCGACTAAGCCAAATATATTTCTATATTCTAGGCAATTCTCTACCATACTATATTGATCTAGTATAATATTGTTTTACTTTATAATCAATTCCATTTATAAAATTTTACATTTTCTCAAAATTAATTTTACATAAACAACTATATCAACCTAGACTGATATAGTTATAAATTTATTTTATTCCCTATCAAACTATATTAACCTTAGTTGATACAATTTTATGTTTACATGTGTTGTTAGTAAACTATATCGACCATTTCCAATCTAGTTTACTCTATCTTTACTATCTAAACAAACTACATTGGCATGTGTCAATATAGTTATGTATTATTTAATTTTAGTATAAGTAAGGAAAATTAACTCTCATTTTTAGTAATTAATCAGACATTTACTTTGAATTTGTCTACTTATTTATTTCCATCCTGTAAAAGTCAAAAATCATAGTCGACATTGATATTTACTTTCTATTTTCTTCTTGTTTAGCTTTCCTATAAACTAAGTTCCAATCATTTTCAAACTACTTAACTAATATTGTAAAGGGATACATGGTGATTTTTTTACAATCCTCATCTATTATTTTCAAACATCATGGTGTGAGGGGATTTACCCAATACTCATAGCCATATTATAGATCTAAGCAAAAAATTTAGTTTCTACAAACATCAAGGTATTTAGGAAATGCCTAGGATTATATTTGTTATTTAACCTTAAGAATCTATCCATCCATCTGATTCTATAGTGCATCAGTTAATAGTTAGTGCTAGGAAGTTACTTTCAACTTACCCTTGAAACTGGGTTTAGTGCGCTATTGGAATGATACTTCCTCCATAGCAAGTGCTATAAAACATTGGGATGACACTATCTAATAGATAAATAAGTATCTTTGAGAGCCTACAAATTAGTCACATACTTATCAAAATTACCTAATCTTCATTTTAGATATATAGTTAGAAAAATTAATTAAAATTATAATTTGCTACTTACTTTTTTTATGTATTGCAAAGTGTATCAACCACTATCGATACAGTTATGTGTTATGTGTTCTAGCTACATTGGCTAGTGCTAATGTAGTTGTCTATGTGTGAAAAAAATACATTAACTAGGTTCAGTATAGTCTATTGAGTTTGATTTAATCGTGTCTCTATTTATCAAACTTTATCAACTAAGATTGACATAATTTATTCAAAATACTAATAATTTTCCCCAAATCCAATTAGATCAATCGGGTTCGATAAAGTTTATCATTCACATTTTTATGTGTAACTACATCAATAGGCTTGATATAGTACATAATCTACTCCTGATACTGTTAAAATTTATAACTTAACTACATAGAGCAAGATCAATATATTTTTATCATCACATTTATTTATGTAACTACATCAACCATAGTTGATATAATACATTTCTAGTCACTATTTTTGATCATTGTACCCATTTATTGACTACATTGACCATAATTGATATAATATGTCCTTCATATTCATGTCTATAAAACTACATTGATTATGGTCGATGTAGTAAATTTATTGATTTACTGAGTTAGATGATAACATTTATTTCCTTTAATCAATCAAATACCCTATTAATTCACCAATCCAATTCAACACCATGAAATCACCTATTAGAATATTTATTGATAGTTTTAACCCATTTGAATCTTACATGGGTTTTTATTTCCTCCTTACTTTGTCCACCAAAGAAGATCACAATTCATGGTTCAATTATTCCCAATAACCACCTAGATCTATCAATTGTAAAATGGTTCAAATCACTCAAAATTATGATCTATATGATTCCCATATCTTCAAAAACTTGGATGATAATATCATTTATACTCCTAGTATGAATGGTTCTTTATCCAAAACTCCCTAATTCACCATTGGAATAATTGATACTTACATTGGTAATCCCCTCTAGGGAATCCTCTTAACCCAAATCTTGGGAGCACTCCTCTTGCCAATACTGGGACTCCACCCCCTCTTAATAATAAAAATCCACCTATTGATATAACCCAAATTATTGCATAAATGATTTAATAAATGAATGTTATGAAAACAAATAATATATTTCAAATACTCCAAATGCAAAATCATTTCTTATAAATGAAAAGCCAACCTCCCATCATCTTGTGTCAACATAATCACAACTTTGTTCCTCCTCCTCTTCAATATGCCAATAGAAACATCATTCCTCAATCTCTTATGCATAAAAAAATTCTTCAACATCTTTAAAATGAAACTTTATCTTCCTTTATATATATATTTGAAACATATCTCCAATTATTGAGTAAACACATAATAGTGTGTCCCACTTTTTTAGCATAAATAGGTCATATACACTTCTAATCTCCCCTCAAAATACCTTTAATTTTGTTCATTAATATTTATCAAACATATGTGTTTTATATTATATATACAAAGACACACTGCATATGCATTTTTACAATTTTTTAAAGAATCATTAAATGTTTTTTAATATTTATTTTTGAATTATTAAAAAAAATTGTTCACCTAATGGGACATAGTATTATTCTTTGACCCTATTACATATGACGAGACTAAGGATCTAGATATTTTCCTCAAATATTTTATTAATATTTATAAGGAATGGATCCTAATGAATACCTTTGCTATGATAAAATTCCTTCTAAAAACATTTACATGAGATGATTTAGAATGGTATAACCAACTCCCGCAACATCCATCTTACAACTAGAAGATTTAGTCAATGCTCTCATTGATCTTATTGAAAATAGCCTTATCCATTTAACCAATGTTAAGTAATTAATTAATGAATCCACTCATACCTTTATCAAATGATGGAAATCATTATCTCAATAAGAAGATCATAACATGAGTGATGTTAACCTTTTCAAAATATTCATAAATAAACTTAAAACTTATTTTTAATACAAGGTTTGGATTTTATTTCCCCAAACTCTAGAAGTTTCTTTTGATCAAGCCAATATATAATATTTTCTCATGACTCAATTTAAACCTTCTCATGATCTCATCAAGGATTATTTCCAAACTTCAACTAATGTAATAACCATTACCAATTCTAACTCTAAGCCTCCTCAAACCAAAATAGGAGATAACCAATCATATATTCAAACTCCATCCCACCCACCCTTGAACATATTATAAATGAGGAAGTTATTACCTCCATCCAAACCTTTCGTTCAACCTACCAATGTTCCTCCCTCATGGTATGATCTTAAATTATTTTGTTGGTTCCATGTTGATGTTGGTTATTATCATGAAACATGTTGTGCTTTTACAAAATTAACTTTTTCCTTCCTATTAGGATATTATTTTGATCATGATGATATGATCAAGACTCATCATAATGAGTACCTTAAATCTTCTCAAAAGATATTTTTTCCATATCTACCAAAAAGAAATTTAAAAAATTGATTTCCAATCCCAATACACAACATCTAAATGAAAATTTTAGTGCTATTGATGCTAAATATGATTAGTATTATAATAGCACTAAGTATGTGAATGTGACTAAAGTCAATTGTTTTCATAAGCCTAATCAAAAATATCTTGTCACCAAATTTAAGAATCCCTACATTAGATAACTTCTTAAAGATACTAAAACTACTCATCCATCATCTTCAGAACCAACCACTAGTGATGAGCCATACCCACATGTGGAACCTCAACCTATTTTCTCTATTACTACCAATACCACCATTTATAATCAACCTAAGCATCATGTTAATTTATCTCCCAAAACTTATTTGATTTTTTTGGATGAAATTAACTCTATGAATTATAAAATTCCATTCATGGAATTAGTTAGATCTTCTCCCTATCATGGAAAATTCCTTATGAAATAATTGCAAGACATCGAGGAACCCTCATATAATGATTATAATATACTTAATTTATCTTTTGAATGTCCCTCAACCATAAAAATTCAAGCTATTTAAATAATTTATCCTTCCACAAAACCCACCATAGAATTCCCTAAAGAGATATGATGAATGATGAAATTATTTTTCAAGCTGATGATCCACCACTCTTTATTAAAATTGTAATCAATAATACCTTAATCAAAAAAGTCTTGGTAGATGAAGTTTCATTCATTAATGTTACCTCTCTTTGGATCATCCAAAAAATTCAATATTCCAAAGAAAAACTTAAACAAAATCACCTTAATGGTCTTGGATTTGATAAGACTAACCAAAAACCACTTGGTTGTATTTGGCTTTCCCTCATAATTAGACCCAAAAGAATTTGAATTAAACTTATGGTCCTTGATCTTCATTTTTACTATAACATGCTTTTATGATGTAAATGGACTCAGTATAAAATATATTTCATCTTCTTGTATCCAATGTTTAAAATTTATACATAACAAAAAACATTATAAAAATGAAGCAAACCCAAGCCCTTAGATAATCCAACTTCTCATGAACATGACTAAATTCATGAACATGAATTTTTATTTACATATCACTCTTGTAGACTATGATGATGATAAACACAATTAATTTCAAACCATTTATAATACCATTCGATTACCTTCCTATATAGAATGTATCCCTCTTTCTCTGATTACACGAGATTGCACCATTATTTTAATTGATGATATTTCTAATATCCCTCCCCCATGAAATGTATATGAATCCTATCACAGAGAATATGATTCCACTTGTAATGAATATGGAGTGCAAACCCTATTTCAAGATACTTTATCCATGTCTCCTCATATATTTAGTAACATAGGTATATTCACTACCGATATCCCTATCTAAATTGATACATGCACTATCTCTCCATATTATGATGATGCCTACATCTTGAATCAATCCCAATCATGAGACTTAAATGTAATGAATTATCAAATGACATTATCCAAAATACATGCCTTCAAATATGATGTTCATGCCATTCATATATCATTTGATATTCAGTCAAAACCTAAAAGTTATGTACCCCCTACTAATCTAACCTTAGGAAATACTCCATGGGTTGTCTAATAAATATCTAAATTTACAAAATATGATAGTATTGATAAATGTGATACCATTAAACTAATTTATACATATAAACACTATTGAATATATCAATAATGTTCACATTAATGATTATATTTTTGACTGTGTTGACCAACTTGACATAGTTCAATTGTTGGTCTCTGACTGCATCAACCACAACCAATACTTGGATAATAAATGTCTTTCTAATTTATCACCTCTAATAGCCTCTCATGGCCAATTTGATATAATTAACTTTTTTCCTATTATTTATCCACCTATGGAGGTTTCACCTAATATAGTTATATCCAACTATAATGATCAACGTAATACTATCAAAATAAAATCTATATCTTCAACTCAACCTCCTGACATTACCCTAGATGCTAAGGCTACTATTGTAAGACATATAGATTCTAAGTTTTATATCCAAGGCAATAAAATCATTGATCTCAAAGTGGATATCAAATATTATGGACCTCTACCCACACTTCCTAGTGATGAAGTTATATTAGAATTACTCCATGCTTGTAAGCCTCAACTTCCCTGCCAACATCACAAGCTTGGTAATTTTAAAAAAAAATGTAAACACATCTTGTATCCCAGATTCTTCTAGCTCCATATAATTTAAAATATTGAAATTCCATGCTTATTTAAAAAACTATTGAAATAAATTATGGTACCACGAACACTCCTTGACCTATTCTTATCTATAAAGAACTTCATCTTGAAGAAAATGATAATTATAATATCTTATTTGACAAATACTATGAAGCTTTTGATTGGTCATTTGAAAACATACATTGTATTGATCCTAGTATCGTGTTCCATAAAATCATCACTGTACTAATGTAAAACTTGTGCATTAAAATTAATGTAAATTTCCTCTTGATATTTCTACCTTATGTCATAAATAAATTATCAAGGTTCTAGATGCTAAGCTCATTCAACATGTAGATTACTCAAAATGGGTTTACAACATTGTTAATGTTCAAAAAAAAGTAATGACGGTCATTTGAATATATATAGACTTTAATTATCTTACATATCATTTCCCAAAGATAGCTTTCCTATTGGATGTGAAGCCAATATTCATAGTAATTATTCACATGCACTATTCATTGTCACTATTCATGGTAACATGGCATCTAGGTGATGTAGCATGCAAATGATTTGGTATGTAGTATATAGGTGTTGAATGGTGTTTTTTTATATAGGTGATGCAAGTGATGTGGTAGGTATGTGATGTGACATGGGCCCATGGAGGGTCCCAAGTATGATTAAATGATGTGATGGGGAGTGGGGTGTAGTACTCCACTAAGGGATATGGTTTTGTCCTTAGTAATATGATGTGGTTTTTCATGTGGTGAAAATGCTCAAGGGTTGGTAATGGATAAAATTTATAAGGGGTCCCATGATTCACATATGTGGGAAAGTCAAAAGGTGATTGCAACACCATTTGGACTTGTGTGTGCACATGGATGAAGAAGACAAGAAGAGCACTGTTGTTTATTGGCCTCACATGTGTGTGTGGGGAGAAATTATTGGAGTCACATGGGGTGGATTTGATATTTTATAAAATGGAGCATCCACTTTATTTCCCCTTAGAGATGAATACAATATGGTTACTATTGCATTTTGGACTCATTTATGGAAGTGGGGCACATATTTTGGAGCTACATAGAGGTGACCCTTTATCTTGTCTAGAGGTAGATCTAATTTTGTGGAATTTTTAACATGAGGAAAAAAACCACTAAGCATCACTGTACACCCACTAATGAGTGGTACATTTATGGGGCCACTATGTGTTTCTCCCTCTCTCTTTCCTCTCATTATAAAATGATATAAAACATTATGTACTCCTTTGTATTTTTTATCCTTTCAATCCTTACTTTTGGGGGATCACTCTTGGATCATTATTGGAGGTTGAGAGCTTATAATTATTGGAAGATAATCTTACTTAGATGATTGGGTTGTAAACATCATGCATTCTTAGTGGTTATAGCATGTAAAGCTTGATTATTATCAAGGCTCACCTTGATGGTTGTATGTAAACATGGAAAGAGGTTAGAGCTTAGAAGGCTAGGTTAGATTGGATCACCTAGTTGGATATTTAGATCTTAGAGGCTTGTTAGATCAGCTCATATAGATGGAGGTTGATTATTAGAGCTCACCTTAGATATTATGGATGTTAACATTGGATGGAGTTACATGTTGTATCTTTGAGGTTACAGCCTGGAAGGCTTGGTTATAAGCTTGGCTCACCTAAGTGATTGGTTTGTTAGAAATTGAAAAGAGTTACTGAGAGGATATTGTCAAAAGAGAGAATTTGTTGATGCAATATGAAGTCTAGAAGCTACCATTGCACCTATGGTTTTTCCCTTACTAGTTTTGCAAGTGTTTCTATGTATATCTTGTGTAATGTGTTCTCTCCTGAGTTATGTTTTATTGTAGCCTATTTTTATTTCCAAATCAATTACTTTCACTATAGGATGTATGTTTCCTAATAAGTGGTATCATAACTAAGCTTTAGTTGTTGGTACCCAAACCATGTAGATATTAACAAGTGGTATTAGTGCCATGGTTGTTGGCTAGTTCATGAAAGTAGGAGCTATAGGTGGAGAGACCAAGATCTAAAACAATTTTTTTTTTATGTCAGGTATTTATTTTTGTGGGAGATGCAAATGAGGAAAAAGCTAAGTAATTTTTAATATATGGATCAACACCAACACAATATTCCTAATGAAAATGAAAATATACAACTTATGGTAGAGCAAATTGGTCTCTATTGGTGAAGATTGAGGGTGATGAAAAGGTATTTACCTTATTATGGTTCTTGTCTAGTGAAGGGTTATGAGTTGTGGGATCCTAATACCACAATGGGTTAGATGAGATGTTCAAAATACATGAAAAGGAGGAGGTATAAAGAAACATGAAATTATACGTATTGAAGTAGTTCAAGATGATGGAAAAAATTAGGTGAGATCTAAGCTTTACAAAAGTAGAAGGTTGGTTTTGAATTAATACCAAAATCAAAGATGCATTAAGTGAAGTGCATTGTGGTTTTAGTGTAATAGAAGTGAGTAACTAGGAGGGATGTGATGTAGCTAATGGAAGTAACTAGGTAGACCGATGCATGGAGTAAATATGCATATGAGTTGGTTTGACATGTGGTAGAGTAGGATGCAATTTGAATGTGGGTTCATAAACTTGGTAGGTATAGTGATGCATTGAGTAGCATAATGTCTTCACTAAAACTATTGATAGGTTCCATGTTGAGCATGGTGGGTAGTAATTTTTTATGTGTATAAGTTAAGAGTTGATTTTTATGGGTTATTATATCTCCTATTTTTAACTAATATCAAGAGTGTGGTGTGCACTTATTTCTTTTCAAGGTTAGAGCAGATATTTTCTTACATGGTGATCTCATGATGATATGGAGTATCCATAAGGATATGTGTATGAGGTAAATATATAATGGTTTGTGGATTGAATATTGTATGGGTTGAAGCAAATGTGTGGATGGAGTACAATGGTACCTTCATGGAGATCTAAGGTTTTAGTAGATGTTTCTACTATGGATTTATGACATGTTAGTTATAGGTCCCAATATGATGAGGATTAATGTTTTGATGGATCAGTTAGAGAGGACATTGAGATGAAGGTGGTAGGAGAAAACCAAGGATGAAGATGCAAAGGGACATGAAAGAAAAGAATAAATTATCCTATTTCTTGTGGTTTTTATTTGTCTTCTAGAATGTCCTATAATATAGGAAGGGAAGACATGGTTGTCATGTGTATTACATTCATTAAGAGTAGGAAATCCTCAAGTATGACATGATATGCACTAGACCAAATACTTTCAAATAGTGGGAATAGTGAGTAGTTAATGGCATAATATGGAAGAAGGATGGGTTTTTGGTGAAGTGGGAGTCTCTTTAGGTGTTGTAATATAATATGGAGGAGTAGATATTTACAAATCTAGTCAGGATAGAGGATTTTTAGTAGTGAATAAAAATTATACTGGGATTGTTGTGTGGGTAGTAGAGGGCATGGATGGTATATAGAGGGTAGAATATGTAGGTGTGGTAAACATTATGTATATTGATGTCAAGTGGGAGATTGTTGGGTGTGAAGCCAATATTCATAGTTAGTATTCATAGACACTATTCATAATCACTATTCATGTTGGCATGGCATGTGAGTGATGTGGCATGTTGTATGAAGGTGTCACATGGTGGTGTGGTCTATAGGTGATGAAATTGATGTGGCATGTTAGTGATGTGGTAGGTATGTGATGTTGCATGGGCCCATAGAGGGTCCCAAGTGTTATTATAATGATGCGATGGGGAGTGGGGTGCAACACTCCACTAAGGGACATAGTTTTATCCTTAGTATTCACATGTGGTACAAATGTTCAAGGTTTGGTAATAGGGAAAATTTATAAGGGCCCCCATGATTCACATGTGTGGTAAAGTCAAAAGGTGACTGCAACACATTTTGGACTTGTGTGTGCACATGGATTAAGAAGACAAGAAGATAATTATCACTGATTATCGTCACTTGTGTGTGTGGGGTACAATTCTTAGTCACATGGGATGGCTTGGATTTTATCTAAATTGGATCATCCACTTTGTTGACCCTTGGACATGAAGATAATATGGTTACTGTTGTAGTTTGGACTCACTTATGGAAGTGGGGTGCATGTTTTTGATCCATGTGGAGGTAGCCCTTGGTATTGTCTAAAGGTGAATCTAATTTTGTGGACTTTTTCACATGAGGACAAATACCACTAAGGATCATTATACACCCACTCAAGCATGGTGATTTTTTGGGGCCACTATTATTTCTCCATCTCTATTCTCTTTCATTGTAAAATGCTATAAATCATTATTTAATCCTTTGTATTTGTTGTCCTTACAATCCTTCCCTTTGGGAGATCAATCTTGTATCATTGTAATGCATGTAGGATTATCTCACCTAGATGCTTGGGATGTAAACATAATGCATGATTAGTGGTTAGAGCCTATAAGGATTGGTTGTTATGAAGGCTCACCTAGATGGTTGTAAGTAAGCATGGAGATCCTTGAGGTTAAAGGTTAGATCCTAGAAGGCTATGTTAGCTTGGCTCACCTAGTTTGAGATTTGGAGTTGGGAAGTTTTTTACTCAACTCATGGAGATGGATGTTGATGCTTCAGGATCACCTTGGATGCTATGGATGTTATCATTAGATGGAGTTACATGTTGTAGCTTAGAGGTTAGATCATGAAAGGCTTGGTTGTAAGATTGGATCACCTAAGTTCTTGGTTTTATTATCACTTGAAAGGATTTACTGAGAGGATGTTATTATAATAGAGGATTTGCTAATGTATATGAAGTTTGGAAGCTGCCATTGCCTCATGGTTTTTCCCTTGATGGGTTTTCAAGGGTTTCCATGTATATCTTATGTAATGTGTTATCTCATGTGTTATGTTTTATTGGAGCTTATTTTTATTTATGCATTTTTTACTTGCACTATAGGATGTATATTTCTTAATAAGTGGTATCAGATCTAGGATTTAGTTGTTGGTACCTGAGCCATGTGGATCTTAACATTTTATTTACCATCAATTTATGCCATTATTTATTATATGGATGACTATGAAATGATATCTCTCATGGACAATGTTTTAGGCTATATTAGATTCATATCTCTCTTGAAGATCAACATAAAATCAGTGTCATAACTATAAGGGGAATTTATTGCTATGTTAAAATGCCCTTCAATATAAACAATGGAGCTACTTATCAACATGAAATGACTCATATTTTTCATGACCTCATTCACAAAATAGTTTAAATTTATTTAGACCATCATATTACCAAATCAAAGCATCATGAAAATCATCTTCATGACATTGTTATCATTTTTTATTAACTCATCAAATACGAAGTTAGATTTAATCCTTAAAAATGTGTTTTTGATGTTACTTATGGAAAACTCTTAGGATTTTTAGTCTCCCTTATATGGATTGATTTAGATCAAACTAAAATTAAATTGATAATAAAATGCCTATCCCTTATTGCATTCTAGATATACAAACATATCTTGGAAAACTCAAGGCAATTAAAAAAATTGTTATTGAGATGGCTTACCACATTTACTTGGTAAATTCACTCCTTAATAAGGGTATTACTCTTGAATGGACTGACACATGTAAAAAATACTTAAATCACATGAATGAGTAATTAATTCATCCTCCTACTCTTTGACCATTTTCCAATGATCACCCACTCATCTTGTATACTTCACTACCCTCATATCAGTTGGGGCCATACTCAACAAGATGAAATACGCCAAGATTATGACATATATTACATAAATTGGGATTTAATATATTATGAAACATGTTACATAAAATTTTAATGTGATTACCTCACTATATATTTCACCATTGAAAAGTTTTGACATTACATGCTTTATAAAACTACTTATGTTATTGCACATTTTGATTCATTTCACCATTTAATTTCTAAAGCATTCTTACTTGGAGATATAATTGGAAAATTTATGGTTCTCTTAATGGAATTTGACCTAATAATTGTCATACAAAAATTAGTTAAGGGCCACATCATCTCTGGTCCACTTGCTATTGCACCTATACTAGCTACTATTCACCTTCAAGATATTATTATTGATGAAGAGATATTTTATATTGAAGGTCTAAATCAAGACATTTCACTTAAATACTAATTTCATAATTTTATTTCTAATTTTGAATCATAATACATAGAAGAACCAAATACTTCTAAACCTAAATCCAAAGTTGTCATTAAATAATTACTTGAAGTTAAAATTGATTTGCATGAGGAAAATGGACACTTCATTTTGATGGTGATAAATGCATTCAAGGATCTAGGGTAGCTTGTGCCTAAGTCTAATCCCATGGTAGAATCACACCTCTAAGTTTTTGATTAAAATTTGAAGTCACTAATAATATGGTTGAATATTAAGCTCTCATTTATTTAGACATCCCATATTTACATGCCCTAGGAGATTCATAACTCATATGTTGTCAAGTTAGTTTTGATTACTAATGTAAAAGTGAAAATCTCATCACATATCATAAAATTACTACCACTCTTGATCAATAATTCACATCATTTACTATTAAGCATTTTCATGAGAACAAAATGCATCATTGATTATCTTGAGTCATTAGCTTCTCTCTTTTATCCTCATCAAGCACTTCATGATTCATAATTTTTCATTCACATGAGGAAGCCACCATCAAATTTACAACCCAAGAATGTTTCTTTTATTTTCTATATTAAGGCTATCACTACTCGCTAAAGCTCATGGTATAGACACACCATACAATTCATTAAGAATCATACTTATCCTCTAGAGGTTGATTCTCATGAAATGACTCAAATTCATAAGCAATAATGTAAATATGTCTTTCAATATGATATCATTTACTATTGAAATGTTGAAGTTACCTTGATATATTGTGTTACTCAAGAAGAAGTTCATTTATGGTGGTCATTATATAAAAAATGCTATAGCCTAAAAATACCTAAGCATGGGATATTTTTAGCCTACTCTTGAAAAATATCCCATTACATTCACTAAAAATTGCAATCTTTTCCAACTCCACGATGATCTATTTCATTATCCTCTATATTAAAATCAAAACTTAGAGTTTCCTTGGCTATTTTATATGTGGGGATTATATCTCATTGGAAAATTACCTACATCATAGGATGGCCATGTCTTTATCATTATTACCACCAAATATTTTACCAAGTGGGTTGAAGCTATGATTCTTGTAAATGTTACTAGTATAACTATTTAAATATTCATTCATAATCAAATAATATGTCTTTTTAGGATTCTTCACACTATCATTTTTGATAATGATGGGAAATTCAAAAACAAAGACCTAAAACAACTGTGTAAAATTCAAAATGACACATAGTTTTTCTATATCATATCACCCTCAGTGTAATAATAAAGATGAAGACACTAACAAAATACTTAAAAAAATCTTGTAAAAGACTATTATAAATTCTTACTCTAATTGGCACCTTAAGCTTTGTCCTGCACTTTGGGTTTATTGAACTAGTATTTTTACTACCACTAGGGAAACTCCCTTCTTGTTAGCACATGGTTTCGAAGCTATCTTACCACTAGAAGTTGAGTTACCTTACACATTTTTCTTAATGGAATATTTTTTTATGAATAAATTCATGAATCTTGTATTCATGACATATATTTCCTTTATGATATACGTATGGGTGAATTACAACATAACCACCAATACAAAGCTCGCATCACTAAAAAACATCACAAAAGGTCAAAGTCCATACTTTCAATGTTGCAGACTTAGTGCTTAAGTTATATTAAACCCATGATAATAAGGAAAGTACACCCAAAATTTGTGGGGTCCTTACCTAGTTAAAGACATTCTTGATACATCTTCAAATAATTGAGTACTTACATATTACAAACTAATGAAGGATACATCTTCAAATAATTGACCAATGCTCAATTTTTGTAAAAATATTTTTCTTAATTACATGTTTTTTTGTATTTCTCTTCTCATATGACTTATTTACATGTTATTACTTAGTCTTATATATAATACAAAGCTAACATATATTACAAGTCTTACTCATAGTTTATATTGTGTGGCATCACATCAACATCATTTCTTGTCACACCCCGAGGTTTCTCTCTTTACACGTTAACTTATGTTCCTATTTTTAGTCATGTTCTTTTTATTTGTATTGTTACATTTATTACTTTGGATACATGTCTGGGTCTTTCGATCATTAGTAGCTTTGGATTTTAGGCTACCCAATATTATGTTTCTTCTATCATTTATCTTTGTATTTTGGTTATAACCTAGCCCTTGTTATCTTTGGTTACCAACATTTCTAACTTATTTAATCTATTTTGGATAGTCTTCATTTATTTTTATTTATGTATTTTTACTTCCTATGATTTTTATTTTCATCTCTAGCCTTGTATCCCTAGGGTTTATCCAACGTAACATTTTCACCCTCCATGATCAATACTATAAGTATAACATGTGACCAATTATATATAAAGGTAATTTAAGGTACATATATGGTACTTTAAGTTATTTCACTTATTTACTTTCATTTATTTTCTTCTTTCTACTAAAATTTGTTAGCTCAATTAGTGTGTTGTTATTTTATTTCTCAAAACACCATCCCATGTTACACTCTGGTGACACATGATGATCTTCAAGTGGGATATATATATAACCAAAATATTTTTAAAACTTTATCATATACTGATGCTTTCTCTCTTGAAATAAATTATTGAGTTTCAATCTCTCTGAGTGAATGCCTTAGAGGGTGTATTGAGAAATGGGTGTGTAGACTGATGGTGCTTCATAAGAGACATTGTTGTGTATATATCATACCTATATCCATTATGATTCCCCATGCTTAATACCCTAATAAATATTACTCATAATATCCCCTAACTAAACAAGGATCTAACTTTTCCATCCATATCAACCTGATTCGATGTATTATTTTCCACATCCCACCAAATTTTAAAGTAGGTTGTCCCATGTTGACTTATTTTGAAAGTCATGATTCATGATTAACAACTAAGTTAGACAAGGTCAACCTAGTTTAAAGTTAAGCAATAATTTTTGAACTAAATTGAGTAGGGTTGATATTATTGGATAAAAATATGGAAAGGGTTAGGATCATTCATCAATATAAATAAAAGTCCCATTTTAATCCAATAGAGAGGAACATTCATTTTTTCACTATTATTTCTCAAAATTTTGGTTAAGTATAAATTTGGAGAATCCATTGCTCAAAATTTGCTTTGAAGGGAAAAATTTGTCTTGTCAAGTCTTGGATGCAATAGGAGTCCTTTTAGCATAGATCCTTATTCAACCATTCTGATATTTACAACCACAACAATCTTATACAAATAACCATTGGCCAAGGGGGAGATTGAGGCTCTACAGGTTCAATTCAAGGTTAATATTTCTAATGCTAGATATTTCATTTGATAGATATGTATTTCATAACTAATAGTTCAAATGTATAACTACTTGTTTTAATCTCCTCTACACTTATACTTAGTGTGGCTATAGGTTTTTTTAAACTTGCCATTTCCCACTTTAGGTAACCTAGGCCCCCATTTGCCTGCTATGGTTTCTTATCAATTTTTAGTTTAATTTTCCCCCTTTATTTGTGTTTCTAACTTGGAAATACTATATTATATTAAAATTAAAAGACCTATTTAGGGTTATTCTATTATATTGATTTCCTAGAGGCTATGAAACCCTCTCTATTGATGTTTTATTATAAGTGTTCCTCTAGCTAGGTTTGGTGGATCCACTTTGTCTTGCCCCTATATAACCAAGTCCCAATGGGATTTATTTGATTTACCTTCTCTAAGTCCATATCTCTTAGATAGGATAAGTTTAAATTTAATCCTAGTTCATTTCACACACTTTATTTCATGGTATAATTGATTTTTTGCAAGCAATAAGCTAGATGTTTGTCATGTTTTTTGTATTGTGGGTTAATTTTTTTTAAATGGCTTATAAATATGAAATGTCCATGGTGTTCTTCCTTTATATTTAATCCTCTCTAAAAATTTTAAACCTTATGATTATGATAATTAATTGACTAATGATCACACTTATTAATTTTTTGATGTTTCTTACATTAATGAAGAATATGATTATGATATATGTAATTATGATTTTGAAAATCAAGATGATTGGTAAAATATTTAAGAACATAGTGAAGAGGAAAGTGAGCATATTAATTCATAAGTTTAAAAATGAATTTCCTCTATTCATCCCTTATATTCTCATTTTCATAAAGTAGAAAAAGAGCATATTGATAATGAATATATTCTCTCCCTTAACCTCTCTCAATGATCTAAATGTGAATAATCAATAGTTATTTCACTGTGTTTACCTTTTATGTTTACTATTAAAGTACATGGAATTCATCAACATGAATTAAAAAAGAATATACCTTGCATAGAAATGGTAAAGGATGTGAATGAGTGTGATATTCACTCTTCCTCTTTAGAAAAGGTAGATGATGTAAATTCATATGATAGCATAAACTCTCCTTTAGATATGGTTAATGATATAAAATATTATGGTAATATTTCCACTCCATTAAAAGTTACAAACAATTATATTACATCTCAAGATACTTCTAAATTTTCTCTTGAAATATCAAAAGATGTAAATAAATGTGAAATGTAACTAAATAGTGATGCTATTGCTTTATATTTACAAAGTGATGATCACGGCATATTTTTAAAGGATTCTCAAGATTGTATTTTTATATCCATAGAATACAAGTCTCATGATAATACTAATTATGATGACTCTCTCTCCTATCTTAAATAAAAATAATCCAATGATAAGCAATGTTATGCTTCTACTTCTACAAAAAACTAAATGTGATAAGATATATAATAATTCTAATGTTGGTACCAATTTTGTCCCTAAATTCACTCCTAATCCATACAAGGTTATTTTTAATTATCCTCTCATACCAATGTTTAAAGTATATGATCAATTACTACCCTTGAGTGAGGCTTTCCAAAATACTACTATCCCTAATAATCATATTATAGCCATGATGCATGTTATTGGTGACTCCAAAATCATGTTATTGATCTCACTTTGAAAACTAGATCATGTTGTGCCAATATCAATGATAATGTTATCTTAGGGAAACCATTTACACTAGTTATATATTAACATCTATATCTAAAATATTTTGTTATGCCTACACTACCCTTGTTCGGTGGTCATGGAGATCCCTATACTAATTTATCTTAGTATATAATTTATTTTAGAGAATGGGGTAATGATAGATGTATTTTATTTAAATATTTACATAAAAGCCTCACAAGAGATGCTTCAAATTAGTTTTATAGTTTACCTAGTGGTTCCATACCTAACTTCAAAATATTAGAAGATGTATTTTTATTAGATTATCACAAACACATGGTGCCTAAATTCACATAGAAACATCTACAAGGTTTGAAATAAGGGCATAATGAGCTTATCAAAGATTACATTTCACAATTTAAGACTACTTATCCTTCTCTAACTTATCAAACCTAAGATTTAGAAAATTAATTCATTTTTAGTTTAAGTATTTTATCTCCACTCAAAGAAAGATCCATGCATAATTTATTTATTTATTTTAAGAAGTTACATATGGATGTGTTCAAATATGCATGTGATATAAATTATAAAATAATAAGGCTACTAATATAAATGAATAAAAACTATATTCACACACTAATGAAGTTACCAATTAAAGAACATAATTATATTTCTCATAAAAAATAAAGAGTCCAACTAAATTATCTCATAAGAGGGATAAATAGATGGAAATAATTGAAATCAAGGAAGATAAAGTGAAGGTACTCAATAAAGGGAAATAATTAATTTACAAATCACCAAATAATGTGAGTAAATATACTTTACATAAGAGGAAACCACTTAAATTTGGCATATTCAAAGATCAATCACATGATATTATACATACATTATTGGATGAGAAGTTATTCACTCTCCTTATTAATTACTATCATCCTCCTTATCATCAGGAGTACACAAAAGGAAAGGTATTTTTCACTTATCATGTTATAAATGGACATAGAGATAATGAATGTTACACATTGGGAGAAAATATTACACAAATTGTAGATAAAGAGATTACTACATTTAAAAGCAATATAACAAGCATGAAGGATCCTATGGTCTAAGATAAAGTTACAACTTTACTTACACAAACATGGATACCAAGGAAAACATGGAAACATTTAGATAAGAGATATGGACATATAATACATTCTTCACAAAAATGAAAAGAACATAAAAAATATCAACCTTTAATATCATGGGTAGCCAATACAAATTTGACTATTTTTAAGAATAAAAAGTAAAATATTAAGTATCAAAATGTAGTTATAAATTATGATCAATATAGTGCTCAAATTTTATTTTTGTCAAGGTGGTTAGCTCATTATACAGTTCTTAGTTAGTTATCTTATACAAAGTATTAGGATCAACAATGGGCCAAGTAGAAACAAATGTAGAATGACACTTATTCATAGTAGTGGATACACAAAGAAAGATTTATAAGGCACATCAAAAGTTTTCAAAACATTATATGGTCATATATATCATACATAGAATACCCTTGGGCATATTTTGATACATATTCAAGTTGATTCAACAACATTTACTACTCCATTACTACTTTTACCAAGCACAGGGGTATCTATTATGTTCTTAGTATACCATTGGATATATAAGCTTTGTGTAGTACCATCAATAGTACATTTATGTCTCAAATACATACATTATACTCAAGTGATCAAATTTTAAGGCATTTGATATAAGTAACCTCTATAGTTAGTGGTAATTCTTCCTCCTCCCCCACCATCACCATAGTTATTTATGACACCCATTTAAGAGCATGGTGTATAATCAGTTGTTTCACCCATAAAAATCTTTCCATACATAAATATAGAGGAAAGTGGTAGACCTTACAAAGAATAAACCTTCACATCAATGAGTTAATCAAGGTTCAAATAAATATAATTATTCTATAATACATCCTAAGGCAATACCTCAGAAAAATTCAACATGTTTCACAATGAACATAAGAAATAAGACCTTATCCTACCATAAAAATAAATTAACCTAGCCCTACACCTTATTGAATTTCACATGTCAAAAAATATTATATGAGCTATTGATTTTCACATGTGGAAAAATATTATATGAGCAGTGACTATGGAAAATACATTATAACATTGGATGCCTTTTTGGATTCAAATACACCTACATATAAGACTTTTTGCCTGTGAAAAGTAATCTTCAACATATATGATCCAAACATGCACTATGTTATTTCCACTAATAGTTTCATAATATAGTTCCTCATAAAAATATTAAAAAAAAAAAAAATCAAATATTTAATAAAATTACAAAAAATAAAATATTACAAATATATAAAAACATTCAAAATATTCTCAAAAAATAAAAAATAAGGACTTGAGCATGACATGAGATGCTAGTTACTTCTTTAAATATATTATTTATCACATATTTTTGTAGATAACATATTTTTTTCTAAATGCACATGCATTGAAAAAGGTAATGAATGTGATGCAAGACACACATTATACATGGAGTCTTAGATATTGGATTCCTTCTACCCAAGGGCTATGCCTATGTTGGGGAATTTCATTTCACATGTTACATTATTAAAACATTATATCTTTCTATGAAATTTACATCATGTTGAGCTACATAACTTATAAGTTCCTTATTAATAATTCATATTTTACATTGTGCTACATGGTTATGCTATTTTGCTATAATATGAAATTGATACATATAGATGGAATAGACTAATTTTCACTTGTTCTGTGCTCCTTAGATGATGTTTAATTTCATTCATGAAAGGATAAAAATTGATTTATTATTTTGTGTGGCCATTTTCCCTTGTGTGTAAATTTATTGAACATATTTATAAGATTTGTGCTTGGTATGTGTTAAATTTGAACATGTCCATTGCTTATGGCCCTTGGCCCTATGTTTTGTCCTACATTTGAATATGTTTTTATAACATTATTAATGCCATTTGATAGTGGCCCTTGGCATTATTTTTGGTGACATATTCATGTCCTTTATTTATGTCCCTTGGCCTTATTGTGTGAAATTGCATGACATTATGATTATTTTGATTGAGCAACATTATAATTGGTGTTGTTCAACCCTAAAATGTTTATATAAGGTGATATTATCATTAAACCTAGACTTCAAATTAAAGAGGTATATACAAATGAAATGGTACAAGGGTGATAATATGATATATAGTAGGCTAAGTAGATGCTAAACTTAGATATAAATATACACTGAATTTATTATGCTGAGATAGTCTAAATATGGAAACCAAAACTATGCTAGATATAGAAATGACAAAGAAATGATGTACTTATCTTGTTTTGATGATAATGTAGTTATGAATATAGAATAAGCATAAATTAGGCTAGAAATAAATTATAGAATAGTCATCAAATTTTGGATTAGACACTTATGGAGCTCCATATAATAATGTCATCTTGGGATGGTTACATCAACATTATTATTTGGGTTCAATGCTAGTGTATTATATGGAATACCTACTAAAATAATATGCAACTACCTAGATGCTTCTAGTTTTTACTTCACCTTCACTTTGGTGCATTCATATCTAGGTCATAAACTATCACTTATGAAATGGAAAAATCCTAGTTCTCCATCTTCATTTTGATTATTAACATTTTGGCCTCATAATTTAAATTTCAACCCTTATCATTCAAAACTCTTGATGGTATTTAATTTATCTTGATTTTGATGCATCATAGTACTCTTATTTAAGACAAAAATGGCTAACATAATCCTATAGGATATAGACCATCATAACATGCCATTGTAGGGAAAATTTAGTAGTTTAGGATATGCTCGGGGATGTCAATTTAATACCTCAATAATTAACCATTTGCATTCAAAAATATCAATGGGATCCTAACATTAAACATGGGGATATTAAGTGGTAAAACAATGTTCTATCAATCTAGTAGATCAATGGCACGCAGGTATATAATCAAGTTAAAAATTCAAGAAAGTTTGGTGATGCATGTTCATGTATATAAGTCAAAATCAATGATTTACATCAAAGATTAGGACAAATATTGATGGTGCATATTCAATCATGCAATGAAGATATAATGGTGTACGCAAGGTCAGTAAGTCAATAGATCTTAATATTAAACACAAATTCACCAAGTGTCTCAATCATGACAACTTTTGAGTAGATTAATAGTATGGATCAAAGGTACAAAAGTCAAGGGAGTCAAGTTGAATCTGAGGTCAACATGTGGCATAAACATGCTCAATTTTAGGAACTGATAGAAAGTTCTATAGGAGGTATGGAATATTGACAAGTGTTTCATTATTAAGAGGTAGACAAAATATTGACATCGAGTTACCAAGTGGAATCATCTAGAGAGTAGATCACTGATTGATGACCAAAATAAAGGTAAAATGTAGAAGACTCTAGAGGAGATAAAAAAACTAGGTTTAATCAAATCTTTGGGTGGCACAAGATGAGGACACATGTCTTGGGTGACTATGATCAATTTTTGAAATGAAGAAAGCATCCTAAGAGGATGTCATAGAGGTAGACACATTAGTTTCAAAGGTTCATTGAAAAAATTGGCAGTGTGGTTAAGCCTATGGCAAGGTGGTCTTGAAGTTGATAATGACCTTTTTCTCCATTCTTACACACCAAAAATGAAATAGTAGGGAGAAATAAATGTCAGAATAAGATAAAAATAGATTGATCTATCTATTATAATTACATCAATGTCAGAATTTAGCTTGAAAATGACTTGATCCTGCCATTGTAATATAAAGAGCATTAATTAAATCCATAAATAGATTGAAAGATATTGATACAATTTTTGTAGCCACCTTCCAAAAGTAATCTTAGGCATTATGATCCTTCCAGAAGTATCTTAAGCATTATGATCTTTTCTAACTAAATCAATATTGGATGATTGGAAATCTTAGTCATTATGTTCCCTTCTCCATCTTTCTATGCATGATCCCCATCTCTCTCATCCCATTCTACTATAAATATAAGATTTTAAGCCTTGAAAATGATCCCTCTATTGGGCATGACTAGACTCTACCAAGATTGATATTTGTAACCACTTGAGATAAATAGATGACTATTTTAGATTTCATTTTTCTAACATAGTATATTAATTTTAATTTGATTTGCATATGTGGTAGAAATATCTACCTTGTCAAGTCCTAATCTCACCTAACTACTAGTATATCTTGTTATGTAGGTCATGTTTAGTGTTTAATGTCACTTGATTAAAGCTAGCAAGTGGATACATTGAATAGTTAGTGCCTTAAATCAAGCCTTTCCATCACTTCCCTTAGGTTTTGATCACTTGGTGAACCTTTTCATAAAATATTGATGTATAACAAAAATTTAAAGTTGTATATTTAGTCTTTTACTTGTCTCATTAGTGTTTTTAGAAATTCAAATAGAGTGGACAAGTAATCAATTTAGGTGTATCACCAACATTAGCTTAGATTTCCCTTTTAGTTATCTTTCTCTCCCTTTTCACCCTAATAATTATTAGGTTTTAGTGGAAATAAACTAAGTGATACATAAAAGGAGATATCCTTGTTAAAAATCCTAAAGGTCTGACTAAAGATTAGGTATCCCACAACCTAGGGTCATTCCCATGTTGAACTAGATTTAAGTAGAGGACCTGAACAATCCTTTGCTCAACTAGGGTGCAATATAAGTATCCAATAGTGACCTTAGAAAAATGGGTTAGTGGGAACATATTGTTAATCTAATCCCAAAGACACCATTATCATAGGGCACTACCTACATAGGCAATACTCCAAAAGAGGGCCTCAGACTCATGTAGTTCTCCCCTATGTGTTGGCTTGTGTGTGAATCATGCAATATGTAAGAAAATAAGTAAAATAGTGACATAGCTTTGTGACTTAAAAAAAATGGGATCTTGGGATGCTCATTTAGTATTTAAAACCTATATATGTGTTTTAAATATGATTGGTATGGAAATAGAGAAGCTTTGTTGAATTGAATGTTTGATAGAGTGTTTTTTATAAGTTGCCTTGGTCTCTTTGGTATTATTTTATGTTTTACAAGGTGAGGAATGAATGAGGGTTGATATTGTATTTATATCAATCCTTTTGGATTAATAACTATCATTAAAACACTTAGGATGACCATTATGATATATATTATTTTCAATCTGGATGACCTTAGGGCACTAAACACTTACATTGAGATAAGACAGTAGCATTAATGTTATTGTCTATCTAATATTTTAGTGTCTAGGAAGTAAGAAAGTAGGTACAAGTTCTAAACTTGTAGAGAAGGAAGATAATACATTTTAAGCATTCTAAGTAAGATAGAAGAATTGGGCCATCAACATAAGACTGGTTAGACTAAAATATATAGGCCAAGGAACATAAATATAGATTAGATGTGAGACTTGCAAAAGTAGGAAAGGTAAATAACTGAGATGAATAACCAAGGTATGAGTTTTCCAATTTTAAAAGACTTAGGTGATATATAATCATAAAATATCATCTACATTTTCCCTCATTTTAATATAGTAATTAAATTTCTAGTTTAAAGGAAATAAATGTGTACCTGGGTGTATGCACACTTTATCTTTGCATGTGCACAACTTGAATGATATGTTTGTGACTAAAATAAAACAAAGAACATGTTACAATATAAAATTGATGCATATAATCTAGGTTTGAAATTAATTGAAATGTATTAAAATTGAAATATCAAGGTTTAGGAGTACGCTTGTGTGTTGATGTAACTTCCTTGCCTATTGGTAAGTTGATTTGAAAAAGATGTATGATTGTAAGGCTCTAAAACTAAGATAAGGAAAAATATAGATAAATATTTAAAGTGAATATATATAAGGACAGAGATATATTTATAGAATGGAAAGAGAGATAAATTTGATGGCACATGCCATAACTTTAGAGCAAAAGTGAATTACCACTTGGTAATTGAGATTAGCTTAACTATGCAACCTAATGATACTTATTACCTAGTGAGGTTGGATGATCAAATCCAACCTAAAAATTTAACAATATTAAGTGATTTGATCATGTCAAGTTCACCAAATGTTTAACACTAAAATTTTGATATAAGGTGATCTTATCATTAACCCTAGATTTTGCATTAAAGGGGTATATAGAAATGAAATGACATGAGGGTGATAATTAGATCTATAACATGCCAATTAGATGTTAAACTTAGATATAAATATATATACTAAATTTATCATGTTGAAATAGTCTAAATATAGAAAGTAAAACTATGATAAATATATAAATGATAAATAAGTGATGTACTTAGCTTGTCCTGATGCGAATGTAGTTATAATTTAGGAACATTTAGAAAGCAGGCTGAAAGGAGATTCTAAAATAGTCATTAAATTTTGGATATGATACTTTTGGAGATATGGAGAGCAAATTCAGCCTAGGATAATTGTGTCAACTCTACTATTTGGGTTTGATGTTAGTGTCCTGTATGAAATTCCTACTAAAAGAAGATGTGACCACCGAGATACTTTTGGGTTTTACTTTGCCTTCACTTTGGTGAATTCAGATTTGGGTCATAGATAGTCATTCTTTATGAAAAGAAAAAACCCTAGTTTTCCATTTTCATTATGACCTTAGGAAAAAATGGGTTAGTGGTGACACAGTGTCGAGATGACCCCAAAGACCCCCTTTTTAGAGGGAAATGCTTACATATCCAATACTCTAGAAGAGGGACTCAAACTCATGTAGTTCACCTTTATATGTTGGATTATGTGTGAATCATGTTATTGGGGATTATCCCAAGATCTCTAGATCAAGTGAATACACTTGTTTATGTAGGCATGAGTCAAATAAGTATATAAGATGACTACAAATTAATAAAAAATCAAATAGATGAGAATTTTATAAAGGCATGTAACCACAATTATCCAACACTCTCCATGAATAGCTGAAGAACATATATGTACAAATAGGTGAGTATATATGTAAATCCCCCTAGAATATTGGTCAAAGTCATATAATATGAAAGTAACTCCATACGTAAAATATATGGTCAAAGGACTAACTCCCATAAGATAAATAGGGCTTTCAAATGTAAATCCCAATGACATGTACACCTAAGCAAGCATATCCCACAAATATAGGGAAACTTCAAGTGAGGTGTAATAACCCATGTGGCATGTGTAGTAAATAATAAACAATATGAAATATACATAAAATAAATATCCTCCACTAACACCCCCATAAGTGTAGCTTAGGTGGGTAAAAAGAAATGGTCCCAAAAACTAGGCTCAATGAGGTACCCATGTACAAAAATAGTCTCATAAAGTGGAGAAAATGAGAAAAACCATAGGAAAAAATCCCCCCCAAAATAGAGAAAATAAGAAGAGATAGCTAGAATCCCCTTAAATATGATGTTGAAGTAGTCTATACTCCAAGTACAACTCACAAGCTGACCAATGCCAATAATGAGATCCTCTACTTAAACACTATAAAATATCCATTTGAATCAATCACCGTTTCTTATTTTTTATAAAGGAAGAACATGAGGTGTGTAATAAAAGTCTACCCATTCTAAAAATGAGGATGAAGGAAATAGTATGAATATATATGAAAGTGGTCTAAAAATAAAGTGTGGCATATGTTTGTAAAAATAATGCATAAGAATTGGATGTAATGCCACTGAAGTGAACCTATTAGAAGAAAGACATGGAACATTATTTGGAATAATGACCATGTGAAAATGAGAGCTCATCTCAAAAATCATATAACTAAAGAAGATAATGTAGATTAAACATATAGATATGTAATATGAATATCCATAGAAACATTTGAGTTATTAAAGCTCTAAAATAGTGTACTCACACCAAAAATAGTAGACTCTTATGAAGTACAAGAATATGAAGGATATAAAATATAAACATATTGAATAGGATCTAAATTAGAATCTATAATGGGACAACTAAGGTTGGGCATAATCTCATCCTATAGTGGTGGCTCAATAGAAAGAAGAACACAATCCACTATGAATGTGTATCATAAGAAATAGTAGTAAGAGGAGGGAGTATAATAATATATAAATAGATGATATGAAGAGGATGATGAGTGATATATATCTCAACAAGATATGTACAAGAGACTGTAGGATGCTTCAATTAGTGTAAGGACATGTTGTATGTTCTACATGGAAATAAAGATCCATGAAAACATGTAATAGTAAAGTACCTAGAACCTTGTCACAAGTGTTATCCCACTTATTATACTAAACAAGATTAGTGGGAGCATGAATTTATATATATAAGAATGAAGCATGATTCTTGCTTGTGAGAAAATGTTCCATATATGAACACAAGAAGCATAGTTGGTCTTTCCAAGAAGAACAACTAGTGTAAAATAAAATCTCCTCATCAATTGGTATCTCTCAAGTGGAGTCAACATGGCTGAGAGAAGACACCAAATAACTACAATGAGAAAAACATTGCACAAGTGAGAATGCACACTCAATAAGTAGATGTCAGGAATTGATGACAATGTGTCCAATAATGCAAGAGTAATTAGTGCAGTGGTCACCAAAGTGGCATAAAATTCATAGAAACTATGTGTGCACATAAGAGATAAATTAGGGCCCACATAGACCCCTCCAAGATAATTTATAATGACTCCTAATAAAATTTTCAAGTATAATGCACACTCAGTGTGAGGATGTCAAACTCAGTTGATAATGTATCTAGATAGGTAATATCAAAAGTACATAAGTATTGATGCATGTCTCAGAAAATAGAAATCAGATGTAGCTAAAAATGCATCTAAATTCATGAAATTAGTGAAATAAGTGATAATGTAAACATGTCAAAGAGGACGTTGGGTTCTACTGATAATGCATCTGTGTAAAAATCTTAACAAAACATATAAAATGTTATTGTGAGGGGATCTAACCACCTTTTAGATCAAACCTCATCCTCTTGTGGAAGAAAATACACTATATGTACTGAATAAGGGGCCATGATGTGGGGGTTTAAGGGAAACATCCCCCAATAGGGTCAAGGGGTAGAGCCCCTTACAGGGTTTGGGGTAGAGCCTTGGGTGTGTTCTATGCTATGGTATAGGGTGGGGTTTAGGGACATTACCCTCGATGTCAAACAAAATTTAGATATTTTTTTACCCTTAGAATTTCCCAACATTTACTAATTTTATCCAAAAACGCCCTTAGAATGGACGTCTGATTAACCACCCTAGATTTTGGCACCTTATAATTTATAATGTTTTACAAAATAAATGAGAGCAATGGATTAGGTATGAAAAATTATGCACTTTTAAACAAAATGACACTAAATTTTGAGTTACCAATCAAAAGTTAAAATGAGTATGGTTTCCCATCATTAATTTTCTATTAAATAAAATTGCATAAAATTTAAATGCTCTAAGGGATAAACAACATACAACCTTAGATACAAGTTTTGGAATCAAACTAGTGACCTCTTTAATAAAAAAATTAATACTTAACCAATCCTTATACCCACTCACTTGTACAAATTAATGAATAAAAAATCCATTTAAGTGTAAATACAGTCAGGGTATTTAAAAAATAAACAAATTACTGATTTTAGAAGCTAGCTTAGAATATGAAAGTTTGTTTTATAAAAAAATTTATCCTTGTTTTGAGAAAGTAAGACCAAAATAATGTTTGAAGAAGCAACAAACCAAGCTAGAATATTTTAGATGAGTTTTGGGCACCCCAGGGAATTCCATGCCCTAAGGTGAAGCACCATACTACATAAAGAATCTCATTAGCATGCCAAAATGAGACTAAGAATAGATTTGAATAAAAAATAGGATCTTTAACCCCCCATTTTAAATGTACTAGCTATGAAAAATAAGTGACAAGGTATGTGTTTGTAGAAATATGGAGTAACAATAGTTAAAAATGGCACCCAAGTATTCACTAATGAAGTTTCAAGTAGTAAAAGTGGCACTTAGGCAGAAACATACTCTAAAAAAGAGCCAAATCTAGGTTAATATGCCATCTAGATGGTTGATATAGTTTTAAATGTCACATGAGCCAAGGAGAGCTACAAAAATGATTTGGAATACTAAAAAAGGTAGAAACATTTAAGACAAAAGGCCAACATGTAAATAACAAATCCATAGATCCTTTGCAAATAAAAGGTCATGATTTCAGACTAAACTAATAGCATAACAAACTAGACAATCATGAAAAATAGATTGGCTCTAATACCATATTGAGGATTATGCCAATATCTATGGATCAAGTGAATACACTGATTAAATGAAGGTATGAGTAAATAAAGTGCACAATGTAACAACAAGTTAATAATAAATCAAGTAGATGAGAATCTTGTAAAATTATGTAACCACAAATATCCAACACCTTCCTTGAATATATAAAGAGCATAGATGTATAAATAGGTGAGTAGATATGTAACTCCCCCTAAAAATGTTGTCAAAGTCCTAGAATAGGAAGGTAACTCCATACCTAAAATAACAAGTCAAAGGAGTAAATCCCACTAGATAAATATGGCTACGAAATGTAACTCCCAATGACATGTACACCTAAGCAATAATATCCAACAAATATAGGGAAACTCTAAGTGAGGTGGAATAGCTTGGCATGTGTAGTAAATAATCCAAATAATAAATATGTGGAAAATAAATATCCTACACTAACACATGCAATATGTGAAAAACAAGTACAATAATGACCTAGATTGTAACTTGAAAAATCAAGCTCTTGGGTTGATCCTTTAGTACTTCACACCTGTATATGTAATGTACCTATGACTATCATGGAAATAGTGAGGCATTTTTCAATTAAATTCTTGATAGAGCAATTTTAATAAGTTGCCTTGGTCTCTCTAGTCTTTTACTAGGTTTTACCAAGTAAGGAATGAATGAGGGTTGATATTGTATTTATATCAATCCCTTTAGAATAATAAATCACATTAAAAAAATCAAGCTAACCATTAGGACATGTTTAATTTGTAAATTAGATGAATTTAGGGAACTAGACACTTGTTTTAGGGTAAGATAGTAGTGTCGATGCTACTATCTATCTTGGATGTTAGTTTCTAGGGAGAAGGAAAGTAGGTACAAGTTCTAAACTTTCAAATATGAAAGATAAGTTCATTTTAATAATGATGGGAAAAATAAAATACTTGGGTCATCAACATAAGTTTGGTTAGACTAAGAGATATAGGCCAAGGATCACAAACATAGATCAAATGCGAGAGTTGCAGAAATAGGAAAGGTAGATAACTGAGAGGAACAACCAAGGTCTGAGTTTTCCAAGTGTAAAAGATTGATGTGATATATAATCATAAAATATCATCTACAATTTCCATAATACATATCATTCACTTTTACTCTATAGTATACTTTAGATATGATTACTTTACTGTATGCCTCATATTAAATATCTTACAAACATTATTCAATGACAAGTATATTAATATGATGACATCCTCTCCACATTATGACATAATTAATACATGATTCTATCTTTATCATGTGATATAATTAACTCTTAATTTAAGATGAATGATGATATAATAGATAAATGGCACTCATTTCACATATTGTTATCATATAAAGCCCTTGTATTTTTGCAATTATCATCCCCTTACCCATGCCTTTATCCATTTTTCCATCTAAGTTGCATATGCTTATTGTTGTGGTATAAACTTAATGACTTCTTGATGAAATAGTATAGTTTAACAGTTTTTATGTGGTTTACTAATAAGTATGTTTGAGACACTTACAACCATAAGCGAAGAAGGATTTATGCCATTTTTAATGGCCTATATCCATTTAATATATTGAACATGCATCCATTTTAGAAGACATACCCACAACCATTAGTTGGTTGGACATTTGAGACACAAAGCACCTATAAAAACTAGGGACAACTCATAACTATTGATTGTGTGTACTCATAAAAACTAAATTACATGAACCTAAAACAATTTTTTTAGATGTACATTGTTGGTCATGAAAATTGGTGGGAAGATGAAGCTAAAATAATCCCATGGTTTGAGGATTTGAATTGATTTCGTGAATCTAGGATGGATAACTTCAATAGTCCTTCTCAATTTCAAATTTTTATTATTTCAACAAAATAATTAATTATTTATATTATTGTAATGTATTTTTATTTTGGGATATCCATATATATATTTACTTGTAACCACTATATTTTAGGTAATCTTTTAATAAGCACCCATCTCCCCTATATAAGGAGAACTCAGGTTGAAAAATAATTATAAAAAAATTTGAGTTGAAGAATTATTTGATTATACATAAGTTAGAGTAACTATTATATTTTTGTAATTATGCCATAATATAATTGTCATGAAATAAAATTAGTTTAAATAAGTAACTAACCTATAACAAAGGAGGGAATTCAATCTCTATTTTAAACAAGGTATGACCCACTGTCATGGATCTCATAGTTTGGTTTCTCATCCATTATAATTAGTTTTATTTTTGTATTTATTTATGCATGTATTTATGATTTTATATTGAGTATATTATGTGTATGATTTCATATGTGTATAAACATATTACATTTATGTACATTCCAATCATCCAGTGTGGTAAGCTTCCAAAATAGTTCTGATTTCCCTTTCATACAATTTACCTTTTATGCGATTTGCCTTTCATACAAGTGTGATTTCATTTCCTAATTTTTTTTTATGATCCACTTTTATAATATATGAAATATACATTATTTAATGTAGATCAACACAAAATAATAGATATTGGTGGGACAAGATTCCCAAATATTTAATATATGTATAAATATAATAACACTTTTATTGTAGGATACCACCATAAAATAATCCTTTAAGAAGGAATAAATACATAATGCAACTTTGAGGGGGATGACCAGTAGCTGATTCAAAATTGGATATACTTCTCTTGATAAAAATTAACAAGGAGAGTAACCATGGATATGTGCCTTCTACCTCATTTAAATGTCAATCTAGAGATGTAGACTTGATAGGATGACTTCACTATATGTCCATACTCAATCTCTAGTTTGACATTCTGATAATTGTATCTAAGATGCTAAAGTGAAATAAATGAAATAATTGAAATGAAACATAAGAAAAGTATATTAAAATAAATTCTATTTTATGGAAGGCTTCCTAAAATAAATCTTAAACAAGAATGCAACTCACACAATTTATAAATGAAACACGTAATGCTTAAGGAAATCAAATAACATGTTTAAGTAACTAAATGGGTTAGATAGTTTCTATAGCCTTCCAAAGGGGGCCCTTCCTCCTTCAACATTTAGCTTAAAACCTTCCTCTTACAACACTATATTGAACTCAAAATTTATCACTCATATTAATAAAAAGTGTAGTAATGAATTGCTGCATGAAGTTACAATCACAATTGCTTAACACAATGCACTTCTAACAATCTCTATTCTAGTAAATACTTTTTTTTATATCTCTCAACTCTACTAATAAACATTTATATATCATAGAGGAGATTATTTTATGGAAAAAAATATACATTCTATTCTAATAAGATACATTCAAATTAGAATAATTAAATTTGGTTCCTTTTGCTAAAGACATCCTTCATGTAAATCTTGCAATTTTTCTACAAGACAAACAAGGCTATTTCATTCTCCAACCACTTCCTTATTGAAATCCATGGAGGTTAGAATTATTTGTATGAGTCAGTTAGAATAGATTCAAATATGTTCATCCATAGCTTTGGTCACATAGTGGTTTCAGGATGGTCTATGTAATGAGATCCCTTTCGTTGTAGGATCCTCCATGCTATATACCTATTTTCTCCAAAACATCTTCAAAAACACATTCATAAAAAAACATCCTAAAGTAATAGATAACCATCATATATTAATTTCAATACATAATTTCAACTATTTAAAAGAGTTTGAAAATATAATGCTATGTGGTTCATGGAAGTAGGAAATTATATGGAAAAGCGTTTCAAAAGCATGGTAAACAAGCAAGATGAGCATAATATATAAACACAATAACATGAAATTTATGGGGCTCATCACACCTCCCAAATTAAACTCTTGCTTGACCTTGAGTACCATACTTGTTTATTCCCAATTCATAAATAAATCTAAAATCCACAAGATCGATAACACCACTAGAAAGGTGAGCGTAAAATCTATGCCTTTATTCAAATAGTTTCCACATTTTGGTTTCTCTAGCTTCATCCACTAGGGTTTTGTCCTGCTAGTTTGGAATAGAGTACTAGAATAAGGGTGGATGGAACTTTAGATTCAACAATTTTTATCCCATGTCACCTGTGAGAAGAATGTATTTTATGGTCTTGGTAAATGTTGTGTTTAAATTAAAAGGGGAAAAGGGATCCCTCTTACTTAATGGTGGGGTGAGATCATTCTATCATTTGGTACATGATTCTCTTGTAATATGACTAACATAAGTTCTTAGTCCTAAATAAAAATCTTGAACTTTATCATAATTCTCACCAAACCAAGTTCTTACTTCATGTTCGAACGTGATATCATCTCATTCTACTAGAATAAAATTAGGTGCCATTGATTCGCTCTTGATGAGTAGCTGACTCTCATTCTCTTTTTTCCTATATTCTACTATTTCTCTTCCTCTTATATATTCATTTAACATATATGATGAAAATTCTTGTAATTATACATCTCCAACATATAGATTGGGATTCCACTCTCTATCATATGTAACAACATAATTTTATAGGTAGAATTCACACATTTGTGCTTATTATTCCTTCAACTTGTTTTCCTCTTTCAATTTCTTATTTTCTTTCCTTAGTTACTTTAGAGATTCAAATTGATTATCCATCCAATTCAATAGTTTAGAAGATATTACAAAACAAGAGAGATATTTGACCTCAAGGGAAACTTTATGTTACTTTTGTTGATTGACCTCTATAGAAGGTTGTGTAATGTTGGCTGCAATGTGATCTTCTATTAAGGGTTGTAGCTGACAAGCTATTGTAGCAAGCACATCTAGACCTCCACTAAATTGATCTTGTATTTTCTTCCTTAATTTATCAATTTCTTGGAAGGATTCCTCAAGAGTGGATAATTCTACTTTATTTGTAGTAGGTTTCACTAATTATTTAGCTTCTTCCCACACAGGTTCCTCATGCAACTCTTATTTTACTTCTTCTTGTACTAGTTTCTCATACAATTCTTCAAAATTGTGTTCCACTTGTTCTTCTTCCTAATGCATTTCTTCAAGATTATGTTCCACTTGATCTTCTTATTTATGCATTTCTTCAAGACTCTACTTAATTTTTTCTTCTCCTTCTTTCATTCTTTAAGACTCTACTCAATTGGTTCCTCATGGAAAAAACTACACTCAAATTATTATTATTCTTCTTGATGGAATACTAGAGAACATTCTTCTTTATCTATTTTAGTCTCAATATATTTGTTTTTACTAGTAGTCCTTTCTTCCCTAAATTCTTCATTTATTTGAATAATGGAAGAAGTCTTAGTTCTCAACTTTCTTCTTAATCTATGAGATCTACGAGGAGTGGGGATTACTTTGCTTTTATTAGAAGAAGATGGGAATTCCTCCTCAGACTCATTTGAATTAGGTCAAAGAATGAGTTTTCTATTTTTATTTCTCTCAGACCTTGATGTAGGTTCTCGTATTGCTACAAGAATACCTTCTTCCATAGGTTCTTGTATGGTTGTAGGAAGGTTTTCTGCTATAGGTTCTCATGGTTCTGCAGGGAGGGTTTATTCTAATTTTTTCTCCTCAACTTTTAATTCTTATTCTAGTTTATTTCCTTTTCTATCACTCCCTTCATTTCTTGGTAGTTGAAAAAATTCCTCCCAATTGATGTTGGATCTATTTCTTTACAAACAGTCTTTAATAAGTAACTGAATGAGACAATGGTGGGAGAGAGATTTAGAATCTACTTTTTGAAAATCCTTTGACATTTTGGTGATCATATGAAGCAAAAATTTGGGAATATTTATCTCTACTCCATGCTACAAATGATTTAATAACTTGACATGTATGCCATACAACATATAATACCTTCCTTCACAAATGAAATATTTGGAGATAAACTCGGCAACCTTAGCCCATCTTCCTAGTAGAGACAACCTTGTGGTTCCTTGTTTTTAAGTTTTCAAGCATTCATTTACTCTACTAAACCTTCATCTCTCAGCCTTAGCATCATATTTATCTTGCCATTCCTCCCCTATTCTAGGTAGTCTAGTTACTCTACTAATTTCTATTTCTTTCATCTTTACTTCTATCCCTTTTACCATGGTGAAAGTATTATGCAATATAACATCAAATTCCTCTACAATTCATTCATCTAGGAACTATATTTTCTCAAAATACCATTTCCATTCTATGTGCCAGAATAAGGCCAAGATTTTCAATCTATTGGTCAAGGGGGTAATATCTAATGGTTCATATTTCAACTAATTACCTCCCATATTATGTGAGTTACATGTTTAGTACTTGTAGCAAGGTTTTTGAGTAATGATAAAATGATTTGTGAATTTTATGTTTAGAGGTGAAATAATCCTTTTGAAATAATGAAAAATCTCCTACCAACTTAATCTATCAATTATCCTTGAGGGGTGAAGGCCGATGTGCACAAAACACTTGTGAGAAGAGTAAGGGGTGGTAGTAATAGTTATATCAATGGTCACATTAGTAATGATGAAGATGGAAAGCAAGCATGATAAAGAGAGGATACAATAACACATTGAGAACATTAAGTCTCATCATCTTTAGACATAATTAAAATATATGACAATAAATAAATGTAGAATAGTTACCATATTACCTATAGAAATACTTTTCATAAATATGCAAATGATGATGTGAAGTGGTGATCATGACATAAAATAACATTTGAGTGGTAGAAAACACTTGATGAAGGATGAAATGTAGGAAGATAGCTTGTAGAAATTAATGCATTATTTTTTTTCCATCTTTTAGTAAGAAGGAAAATGTATTTATACTTCAAGGAAATGAATCTGTAAGTCAAAGCAAGGAAAAACAAAATAATTTTATTCCAGTTGTGCTTTTTTAATGAGTGTCAATTAGCTAATGACCTATTTTTCTGAGACAACATCAATCAACAATGCATGAAGGTTTTCATTATTGAATTTCATAATTTTTTTAATATTTTCTGGTTCAAACTCAACTAAAATCACAAGAATCTAGAGGGTAGGATTTTATTCAACCTAAACCATATCATTAGGAATGACTTGTTCTTCACTGTAAGAAGCTTTATTACTCTTTGAAAATATTAGAGAAGTGTTGATAGAAATACCCTTTGACTATAGGAACAAGTTGATTTTCTTCATAAAGAAGAGATGGGTGTTGTTCTTTAAGAAGTTGGTGAGGGAGAGTTTCTTTGGAGAATGGTTTTTTGTATAGATTGAGCTTATGGCCATTAACAAGTAGTTGAAACCAAACAAATTCAATGGTTTTGAGCTTTATAGCTCCACTGTAAAAAACTTGTTCGATCTCATAAGGCTCAATCCATCTAGATTGCATCTTTCCTTTATAATATTTGTATTTAGAGTAAAAAAGGAGTGCCCACTCTCCTAGTTGGAAATTCTTAGTCTTGATATTCTTATCATGCCATCCTATATGATGTCTTTGTATTATTGTAATATGATGAAGTGCTTCCTTTCTTAATTCATCAAGTGCATTTAGTTGCATGATCCTATCTTGTTGAGATTGAGAAAGATCTAACCCTAAATCAAGTATTGTCCTTAATGTCTTATATTAAAACTCAATGGGTAGAATAAGTTTTTTACATTAAACTGGTTTATATGGAGTGAAACCAATTATGGTTTTCTAGGTGATTTTATAATCCCAAACTGCTTCTAGAAGATGAGTTGACCAATCTTTTCTATCCAAGATGACAACCTTAGTGAGGATATTTTTCAATTCATAGTTTGTCACTTCCACCTAATCATTTAAATAAGGATGCTAGGGGGTAAATTTCTTGTGTCTAGTTTCATATTATTTTACCAAGGTAGTTGTGAGGTCTAATGTGAATTATGGGCCTTGGGTTGTGACTATTTCTCTTATAAATCTATAATGGGTGAAGATTTCTTCATAGAGGGACTTAGCTACCTTCTCATCTCGATAATGGGTTAGGGATTTGACCTCTACCCATTTGGTGAAATAATCAATACACACCAGTATGTATTCCTTGTTGTTGGATTTAGGATCAATGGGACTTGAAAAATCTAATCCCCATTTGTCAAAGGATTTTAGAACCAATTATGGTTATAATGACATTTAATCAGAGTGAGTGGGCTTTCCCATACACTAGTATTGATCACATCTATTAGTGTACATCATAGCATTCTTATGAAAAGAAGACCAATATTATCTAATAGTGAGTACTTTCATGGTAGTCCATTTGGTATCAAAATAACTCCCATATGGATCATCATGGTAGGCTCTAAGAATGTCATAAGCTTCATCTTCTTAGATACATCTTCTCATAACTGAGTCTGGTCTAATGATAAAGAGATAACTTGTAATTTAGGAATAATGTTTACACTTTTAGATCAGGTGTTATTTATCCCTAGGTGAGAAATGTTATGGTAGTGATCCTAAAATAAGATAGTTAACAATATTTATGAACCAAGGAGACTGAATTATTATAGCAAATAAATATTCATCAAGAAAAAAATCATCAACAATAAGACTATGTTCATCATTTTGTAATCAAAATAAAAATATGCTACTACATTATCTTTACCAGGTATATCCACAATGGTAATATCAAATTCTTGAAACAAAAGTAATCAATGAATTATCCTACCTATTACAATAGGTTTGTTCATTAAATACCTTATTGATGCATGATCAATGTGGATGAATACTTGGTAACCTATTATGTAGTGTCAAAAGTTGTTGATGGTATAGACACTGGTGATACATTCCTTATCTATTATAGTGTAGTTTAGTTCAGCCCCTTAAATATTCTTGCTGATAAAATAAATTGCATAACTTAGAGATTCATCTTTTTGGCCAAGGATAACTCCTAGAGTGGTGTCAGATGCATCTATATAAATGTGAAAAGGCTTATTCTAGTCAGGACCTCTTAGAATAAGAGTTTTTATGAGTAGGTCTTTGAGTTACTAAAATGAATTTTAATAATCATTATTCCATGTAAATTCAACATCTTTAGTAAGCAATCCAAACTATGGGGTGGGAATTTTACTAAAATATTTCTTGAATCATCTAGTAATAACTAGCATGTCCTAAAAAAATTCTAACATCTTTCTGCTTCTTTGGTGTGGGTAGATCCTTGATGATACTTATCTTTGATGGATCAACTTGAATTCTAATATGGGATATGTGATGTCCTAACACAATCCCTTCAGTCATAAGCATGTAACACTTTTCATTGATCAGAGATAATTACTGTTCTTGGCACCATTGAAGAAATTTCTCTAGGTTGGTTAGTATTTCTTTGAATGTCTACCCATAGATAGTGAAATCATCCATGTATATTTCAACACAATCATGGAAGAGATCAAAAAATCTGCTCAACACAACCCTTTGAAAAGTAGTTGGGGCATTGCAAAGACCAAATGACAAGATGACATAGGCATAAGTTCCCCAAGAGTAAGTAAAAGTGGTTTTGTCTTGGTCTTGTAGATAAATTCATATTTGATTATAATCACTATAACTATCTAGAAAATAAAAGTAATTCTTCCCTGTTAATGTATCTAATACTTGATCAATAAATGGAAGGGGAAAGTGATCCTTCCTGGTAGCATCATTCAACTCTCTGTAGTCAATAAAAATACTCCATTAGCCTCCTTTATTAGGGATAATGACTAGGAGAGAAACATACTAGCTGTCTAAGATAGGATTAAAAAATCCTACATCCAAGAGTTTTTACAACTCAGTTTTGACAATGTCTTTGATTGTAGAATTTATTCATCTTTGGGGTTGGAAAATCTTTAATGTAAATGTGATGCATGCATAAATTTGGGGTATTCCTCTCATGTCATGATAATCCTAGGCAAATGTTGTTGTGTGCCTTCTCAGCATTATAAGTAACTAACTTTTTTGCTGGGTGTTAAGGAAGTGCTGATGTTGAGAGGTTTATTTGGCATGATGTCTACTTGATTTGTTAAATAAATCATGGTCTCTACATTGGTGATTAAAGGAGCATAACTGCATTAATTGGGAATTAATTGATGAAATGCCCAAATGTCTCTTTTAGTTTCAACAAAATAATTCTTAGGAAAGGTATTCTAAAGAGGGCATGGTGTATATTTTAATAGGTTAGTTGCTATAAGATCCTGTCGATAGGTGTTTTTAAAAATACCAGTAATGATAGTGTCTTCTTCTTAGGCCTATAAAGCTAGACTCTAATCAATTATGCAAAGAGTCTATAAAGAAATAGCTTTTTTTAAGTTCATAAATCTAAGGAATTGCTCCATCATTTTGGGAAGGCCCATATGGTGGATACAACACCAATTTATTGGTGTCATTTCCATTAGAAATTAGCATTTTTCCTAACCTACAACTAATAAAGGCATTAGCAGTAGCCAACCATGGGAGGCCAAGGATTAAAGGATAACCACCCAAATTGGTCTTTGACTACAGGAAATTAAAGTCTACTAGATATTTCCAAGAATCTATAGTGATAATAATGTCCTAAATAATTCCTTTAGGCTTAATAGTTGATTTGTCAGCCATCTGTAGGATAGTGGGTGTTGGATGGAGAGTGGTAAGCTTTAGTTGTTTCATGGTATCCATGGTCAACACATTAATGATTGCACTCAAGTCAATTAAATTATTAGAAATGAGTTGGCCATGGATGCTAAAATTAACTATAGGACTTCTTAGATCAAAATAATTTGGAGGAATTATGTTTCCCAACATAATATCTACTAATTAGCCAATGACCTAGACTATTTTAGGATACTTCTTCTTTCTTCCTAGTTTTTTCAAACATAGATATTTAATAACTTTATTTTAGATAGGAACATCCTTTATTTCTTGAAAGAGTGGGATTTTGATGCACACATTCTTGAGTTGTCCTAAGATATCAAATTTAGTCTCTTGTTTAGGATGTGATATGCTCAATCTCTCTAGAAAAGGAGGATTGTCAATTTTTTTTATAATGGACTTGGCTTAAGATTGGATATTAGTGGCTATGGATTAGTATGGAGTGGATCTAGTTCAAAGTGTTTTATGATTATGGGTGAGGTGGGTTGTGGAAGAACATGACCTGAGTGAAGTTAAACTTGATTAATATCTAAGGTGTATGTTGGATATTGCATTATTTTAGTGATTTACATTGGTTAAACCAACTTATTAGTAGGATTGGGGATGGGTTAGGTGGGTAAGTAAGTGGTTCAAATAGGCTACTAAGTTTTTGGCATGATGGCCTATTGTTTTGGTTGTTACATTTAGTAGGGAAAGCCTTGATTTCCTCTCTATTACTATTGCCATAGATTAGAGGGATAAAACCATTGTTGGTTTTGAAATTATTCCTATTGAGGTTATTGTCCATTCTGTTACATCCATAACTAATTCTAGGGTAGCTACCAATTTGTTTGGGACCAATTAGGATTGGGTGTATTCATCCAAGAACCATATTGAGGATTATTTAAGAATTGAGAATTTACAAACATAGAGTTTGATGGCATACTTGGTATTTGTACCCATAGTTTCCATTGAGACATGAAAAAAACTTAGTTATCATCTTCTTCTATATCATGCAGCTCTACTATCTCAAGATTTTCTTCAGTGATACTCACTACCTAAGCTTTCATAGAATGGATGTGTAATCTACCTTTTTCTTTCTATATTTAGGACAATAGGTGGTTAAGGATTTCTTCGTTTCTTCTTGCTTTCTCTGTGTATGTAATGTATCAAGCTGAGTAGCTAGGTGATTGATGATGCCCTACTTCATGTCCTAGAGTAGGTTTCTAACTTTACCTTTATACATTCCTATAATAGATGTTGTAGGAAGGGTTTTGCCCCTACTTTTGTTCATGGTTGATCTAGAGTAGTTCATATATAGAATTGTTAGTTCATCAAATGGTAGTGTTGAAACATCACCACCAGACATTAGATCTAGTGCCTATAGACAATCATCTATAATTATTTTTAGTAATATAAACTTGATCAATTCCTTATCCATTATGGTTTTTTAAGATTTTTGTAAGCTAATTTTTTTTCCATACACTCCTCCAGTGACTCATCATCAGCTTGGGTCATTTGGAAAATGTCATCTCTCCTATAGTTTCTTCCCCTACAATAGTATTGATATTTCATCAAAAAATTCTCCTTTGTTTATTACCAAGAAGAAATGACATCCTTTCTAAGTCCCATGAACCATCTAAGTGTTGCATCTTTAAGTGTTGCTAGAAATAGTTTGAGTTTCTAAGCATCTTGATTATAATAATAACTATGGCATAAGATGTCTAACTCGAAAAAAATGTATATGGGTCCTCAAATTATTTTCCTCTAAAGGTAGGGAGGAAAAAGTGAGGGATATTCTTCATGAGTGCATTTCCATCAGGAGTAAGGATAGGAAATTTGAAAGTAGTAGACTCATTGGTAGTTTTTTCTTCTTGGTGATCCCTTATGAATACTCTTTGTGTTGGTAGATAGGAAGTTGTTGCTACCCAACACTCTATATTCCTATTAATTCTTTGATTTCCTAGGGTGTAGAAGATGGAGTCTTTATCTTTTTCCTTCGAAATGTATGGATTCTTATATAATTGGGATGGTGTGGAGGTTTTAGAAGATTCCACTAGTGTCTTGGTAAAGAGTCTCTTTAAATTGGAAGATTTTATTGGCCTGGTATTTCTCCTAAAGGCAAGAATAGCTTTGAATTCCTCTTTAGCATGAAATTTGGGCAACAGAGGGAAGTGAGCTTCATATTACTGAGTATGAGGTGATAAGATGGGAATTATCAAAGTTGGTGCAAGTGAGTCTCTTCCAAGGGTATGAACCTCTTTAAGATCTCTATCTTGTGCTACCAGTCTAGCCAAAAATTCTTCTTTCTTAACCTCTTTTATTGACAACTATGATTAATCTTCAGGAATTCCTTCATGTTATTTAGTTATTTTAGGATGAATATATAATATTTCAACAACTTTTGATGATTCAAGTAAAAATATTCCTATATATTCCCCTTCACTTTGCATACTTCAACCACTTTTTTCTTTTAACTTTTGCCCACCCTACCTACATAGGGTTAGTAATATGGGTTTTTTTTTTTTAAATTTCCACTCTCCTAATTGCATTAATGGAAATTTTAGACTATGAAAGTAGGAAATATTTAATCTAGAAAAATATAAAACTTCAAAAAATAATAAACATCTAGAAACAATTGCTATCAAGATTGAAGATTACAAGTGGTGACACCCTTTCCCTGACAATGACACAAAAAATGACTAGTAGCTAATTCATAATCAGATATAATTATCTTGATCAAAATAAATAAGGAGAGTAATTATGGATATGTACCTTCTACCTTATTTGAATGTCAACCTAGGGACGTAGACTTGATAGGATGACTTCATTGTATGTGCACACTCAATCTTTAATTTGGCATTCTGTTAATTGTATATAAGATGCTGAAGTGTAGTAAATGAAATTCTTGCAATGAAACATAAAATAAGTATAGTAAAAGAAATGATTATGCATGGGAATATTCCTAAAACAAATCTTAAACAATAATTTAACTCTATTAATTTAGAAATAAAATACACAATGCTTAAGAAAATCAAATAACATGCTTAACTAACTAGATGCTTGGATTGTTGCTACAACCTTCCAAATGGTGCCCTTCCTCCTTACAACTTCAGCTTCAACCATTCATCTTAAAAAACTATATTTAACTCATAATTTCTCACTCATATTAATAAAAAGTGCAGCAATCAATTGTTACATGAAGTTACAATCATAATTGCTTAACACAATGTATTTGTGACAATATCTATTCAACAAATACCATTTTTTTATATCTCTCAACTCTGTTGCTACACATTTATATATCGTAGAGGAGATTATTTTATTAAAAAAAAAAAATCTATTCTAAGATACATTCAAATTGGAAAAACCAAATTTGGTTCCTTTCTAAAGATGTCCTTCATGTGAATCTTACGACTTTACTACATGACAAATAAGGTTGTTTCATTCTCCAACTGCTTCCTTATTGAGATCCATGGAGGTTAGAATCATTTATATGAATCAATTATAAGAGAATAAAAATTTGTTCATCCACAGCTTTGGTCATGCAATGGATACTAGATGTTTTGTGTAATGAGATCCCTTTTCTATAGGATGCTTTGTGCTATATACCTATTTTCTCCAAAACATCTTCAAAAACACATTCATAGAAAAAGCATCCTAAAGTAATAGATAACCATCATATATTAATTTCAATACATAATTTCAAATATTTAAAAGAGTTTGAAAACATAATGCTATATGGTTCATGGAATTAGGGAACTATATGGAAAAGTGTTTCAAAAGCATGGTAAACAAGCAGGATGAACATAATAGATGGACATAATAACATGACATTTATGGGGCTCATAAGGGGAAATCTATAATATTATTCTAATAATACAAGACTCAACACATCTTGATTTATATACTCTAAAATTATATACATCTCTTTTATATAGACCTATATATAACTAACAATGGATGGGTAACCACCTGATCCCAATGTAGGCCAACCACTATGAATGTACTAATTCCACAAGTTACTCATTTATCCTAATATAATAATGGGGATGAGTTCCACATGTTGAAATATCCACCAACCCATATACATTAATATATCATATCCCTAGGTACACAACACATTTCCTTTTTTACAAGTTTGTTTCTATTACACAATGATTAGGACCTCAACTTTCAATATATACTAGTTCCACATATATAGTGACAACATCTTATCAAATTAAATTCACTATGAGTAAACTTTTTAATGAAAGTAGTAGTATTAATAAACCAAGTTTCTACCCCTATAGAGTACATCTGTCAAGTTGTATGTGATACCATGTCAAGTTTAATTATGAAGTAGATTCTTCTCATCAAGTGACTTATAGGATACATCTCTCATCTCACAATGAGGACATCATAGTAGGGTTGTATTAAAGATCCAAGCCTCCATGAATATACAAATATCATATTTAGAACATAGTACAAGGTTTAAAGATATAAAATATAGGTTTTCAAAAAATTCAAAGTAATGCAAAATAAAATTATATGATAGAGTAAATATTTTCAAAGATCCAAAGTAATACAAAATCAAATTCTATAACAGAGTACATTTTTTCAAAGATTCAAAGTAATTCAAATATCAAACATATGATAGATATTGGAATATTGATATAGATTATGGGGGCATATGACATGTATACACATAAATGCATATGCATGAGAATATGTAAAAAAAATATAATAGAAAAGTCATATATTACAAATATATCACTTAACATAGATTCAGGGGGCATGCTACTTGTTCATGCTCACATATACATTTTCAAAGATCAAATTTTAAATTCAAAGTTAAAAAGGCATGATCCTTATTCATTCACATGTTTCAAAGTTCAAATTTATAATTTTAAAGGAAAAATATTCATTTAATTTCAAATAGAAGAGCAACAGGGTCATGATGGGCTCTTTCGATCATGCAAATATAATTTAGATCCTTCTAAAATGGTGTGATTTAATTTTTTATAGGTAATATAAGTTGAGATTCAATGACACTCAATGGTAATATACTTATTTAAAACCCATTATGTCATTCTATCTTCTATTATGTTTGAGTCTAGTAACATTCCACAACCTTGGCATCACTTTTAGAAAACCCTCCATGGTTCCATATTTTTGGATTAGTATCTTGGCTACTGCTCATTGTTCATGAGAGTTGGAATAATGAATATTTACAAATCAAGAGCTTGATTAATTATTCAAAATTAGGACTTGATCACTCTAAATTTTCTATCAGTTTAAATTATCCAATTGCTTCAACAAAGGGGCACAATTCTCCATCGTTAATTTTAGGTTATATGGAAATTTGGATTCACTTACTATTTAACCCTTTATATATATATTTGGGGTTATCTAGGGTTAATGAAATTATATTAGCTTTTATGCAAGGATGGTAAAATCACCTAATGAGTAGGATAATTAATATAAATATCAGATAAATAGGATTATAAATTTATACAATTGAGATTGCTAAAAATAGTAAAGTATAACTATTGATAGATATTTTAATGAATTGGAAATAAATGATACTTAGATAGTTTACTGTGTTCATGAAATTATGGTCTAGAATAGGATGGAAGTGGAATTGAATATGATCATAAAACATTAACCAAGTTTTGAGAATATTCTTTTTGTGGCCTTGGACATTTACAATAGATCTGGATAATTACATCGATGTAGGTGTTCTATATAGAATACTAACTGGATCTAGATGTAATAAATTAGAGTCTTTTAAGTTTTTAGTTTCTTTTATTTTGATGTATTCAGATCATGCACACAAATTTTATTTCTTTTTTAAATGATCAAACCCTATCTCTTCACTATTGGAGTGATAGTCGGAAAAATAGGTTAGTGGAATCATGGTGTCGAGATGACCCCAAGATGCCTCTATCAATGGGAATTTCCTACATAGCCAATATTCTGAAGAGGGCCTCAAAATTATGTAGTTATCCCCTATTTTTTAGTTTATGTGTGTATAAGGATGTAATGTGTGATAATAAGAGACATGTAGTGACCTAACTTTTAACTTGGAAAATATGGATCATGGGCTACTCATTAAATGATTCAGATTTGTATAAATATTTCTCCTATTATTGATATAGAAATGGGGATGAATAGGGTAGGTTTTATTATTTTAATGTTTTATTGAGTGTTTATTGGTAAATTGCCTTGTGATTTATATGTGATTTATATGTGTCTAGGTGATTTCTAGGTGTGGAATGAATGAGAGTTGATATTGTATTTATACCAATGGAAATATTTTAGACTAAGTCACTTAGGTTGACCTTTAAGATACATTTTTAAAAAAATTTGGATGACTTTTGGGCACTAGATAATTTATAAGAAAAGTAGATATTTTCCTCAACATAGATGTCTGTTTAGGATGGACTTGTCTAGGGAGATACAAAATAGATACAAGTCCATAATTGGTTATAAAGGATAATAATTAGGTTTAAATATTTTTGCGTACTATATAAGGCCTAGTCATTAGACTAAAAATGCTCAGGCTAAGAGATAAGTAATTTAAGCACAAATAGATAGTGAACATGATCCTTTTGACAATAATCAAGTCTAAAACTAAAAGGTACAACCATGATAGGTATTTTCCAAGTGTACAAGACTAAGGTACTATATAAATAAGATTTGAGAATCTACATTCCCCCCTTTTAATATAGTAATTAAATTTACAGTTTAAAAGAAATAAATGTGTACTTAGGTATGTATAACATAACTTATCTTTCTATGAGCCCAACATGAGTACTTTGTTATTGATTGACCTAAAACCAAGATCATGTTACAATATATAATCAGTGTATGGAATTTTAAATGATTAAAAGTAATAAGAGTGATTTTAAGAGTACACCTATGTGTTGATGCAACCATATTTCCATTTAGAAATTTGATTTTAAGGGATGCCTCATTATGAAGCATTGAAACTACTATTAGGAAAATTATGAACTTGCAAGTGAATATATTTATTTATATGGAAAGACACATTCCCCCAACCTTGGTGCAAAGGTGAGTTGCAACACAAAAATTGAATTTGTTTCATCTCAATTTTGCAAGCCAAATGTGTGCTTAATTTAGTGAGTGTGAGAAATTTAATCAACTCACATTATATATTTAGTGAGGGTGGATTATTTAATGAAACTGAACCTATAATTATATTAAATTTAGATGATTTAATCAAATCTAAATTATAATTTTGGTAATATTGAGTGATTTTAATCAACTCAATAATAATCCATAATAGTCCATCCTAGGTACGATAATAGTCCATAATAGTATTTAAAACCTATAAATTGATTTGATTTTTAATTTTAGGACCTTTTGCATGTCATATACACCTCATATATGTCTAGAGATTAAATTTGGGTATAATATCAAAACCAATGTATAAAATTCTACCACAAATGTGAATTTGAAATTGGTGCAAGTGTGGAGGAAATTTTTCTATGACATGCCCCTAATGAATGTGGAGAATATAAGAATTGGTGTAAATTTGGAGAACATGTTTTCATAACATGCCCCAACTATAATCTTGGGATGATAAATATTGAATAAGTGTGGAGGTCATGCATTTTTGACATGCCCCTAGTGTAATCTAAAACTATGAAAATGTGGAAGTCATGCCTCTATGACATGACCCCCCTAGATATTTCCCCCCTTTTAGGTGGGGGAAATTAGAATATAGTAGTTAACTTAGATCAAAAGGATAAGACAAATTTATAAGTTGTGTATGGATCATGTATCTATAGAAGTAACTTGTATAGGTAGATATAGCATTGAAGCATGCAGTATGTGATTATATCAAGTTATAAGATGCGTGATAGAGATCATGGAAACATTTAGAGAGTAATAATACAAGATTATAAATAAATAAAGCACATAAACAAGAACACTCAAATTCAAAGAAAAAAACAAAATGGTCCAAGGAGACCTCACACAATGGGTATTTTCAAATGTTGCAAAATCGAAGGGACATGACTTAGTAAAATGTCCACAAAACATATAATGACATATTCAAATGTCCATAAAATAAATAATGACATAATAAAATGTATAAAGAGGTAAGCAAAGTTATGAGGGCCATAATCAATAGATCATATTCAAATACTCAAACATGAAATATAATGAAAGATAATAATAAAAAATGAACACACTAAAGGGTGTGCATAATTAAAAGCATAAAATATAGGCAACCAATATGAACATAACATACAAGTTCCTAAACATATGTTTTTATAAAATGCTAAGTACATAGCATATCAAGTACATTGTGAAAGTTATAAACATGGATATAAGCATGTGTAAGCATATAAGCTAAAACATGATAATCGAAAGTGGTCATAGAATAATATAACATATGTATTTTGATCAAATAAGAAAATACCCCCAATTTACTTATGATTTGAGTGGAGGGAATAAACAACATTTATATGTGTAGATATCATGTATCTAGGTATGATTTTTTCACACTCAAATTAAGAGTGAAACACGTGTAAATTTGAAATAAATGATATGTTATCTACTAACATGGAACAAATACCATATGTATAAGAAATTGTACAACTAGGAGCATGCTAGTATTTTTTGGTATTTTTGAAAATTTTGATTTTTTTAGATTGTTGGAATATTTGAAAGGATAAGCAAAGAAAACATGTAAAAGGAAAAGTGATACTATAAGCCAATGTAAACATCAAGGAGATTCTTCTATCAAGGCTTTGTATCATGTGTATCATATTCATATGTTGTGTAATTAGTATCATTAAGATCATACCAAGATTATGTGGTATTAGGATCATACCAATAATTTTTGTTATTAGATAGGAAATATATAACTTCTTATGTTGTTATTAAATTTGTGATATGTCATTTTGAGAATTTGTGTATGAAAAAACAATTGCACCATAAATTGGAGTTTCCTTCTTGAAAGTTTGTTTTTATTGAGTTAGTTGATTATTGTCATAATGTTACATCTCATTATGGGATAGATAAGAGTCATGTATCTTTACTTTCACACTAGGAAAAGATGTAATTTGTTCCTTGACTTCTTTATTTGAATGTGAAAGCATAGACTTTGTAGTGTTATAATTAATTGTGTGATCCTATATGCATGAAATAGATATGGTTTTTGGATCCCTAAAAATCATATTTGTATCATTTGATTTTTCAGGCAGGTCTTGATTTGAAAATTCCTTTGTTATAAACCATATTTTTATAATTACAATTTATTTATCTTGAGTTTTATTTTTCAACTTTTGTTCTTGATCTTTTTGTAACATTTCATTTTGAACATTTTATCTATCTAATTGTTGCATTTACAATTATTTTTATCTTAAATTATCTTTTGGTACCCATACTTATTTTTAAACTTGTGTTTTAGAATGGGTACTCATAATTTGAGTGGGTTGATTGATTTATTGATATATCAATGATATAATCACCACTATAATTTATGTTTTGTATTGTTGTGCCCCAACACATCCCATCCTTAAAATTTCAAATAGGGATTCATTATTATCAGAAAATCTTCATGGTCTAAATGGACCTTAAAATTTAAAACATTGAATCGATCCATGAATCCTAAGGTTCCTATTGAATCTAATTTTACATTTCAAAATAGATTTAATATCTTGCACATGGTATAAAAATGTTTTATTTATCATCCTTGATTTTATTTCAAAAAATTACTCCAAGATTAAATTTTCAATTTTATTTGACTAACAAAACTAATAAATATGTATTTAGTACATCCAAACTTTTGAATGTGTATAGGATTGATTATGATATTTAGGATTATTTCACATTTTATCCTCAACAAAATTCTATGGCTACATGTTTATGTCTCATCAAATCTAAGTTCCCAAGGCAATAGTTCATTGGATATCTCTAAAGCCCTAAAAACTATCCACAAGTCAACATCATGGATAATCATAGAATAAAGTTCAATAGTCAGGTATAATTTATTCACATACTCTTTGAATCCCTAATATCCATCCATGTGGCATGATCACGTCAACCTAGAAGCCCATAAACTAGTCAGGGAGAGTACAGTGTCAAAGATATCAAAGAAATCCCAGAGCCCTAAGATAATTCCACATGGAATATTACATTTTAATTAGAACACAATGAAATATAGTACATGAAATTATATTTTAAATATATCCAAATCCTTGAGAACCATCTATGCATCATCATATCAAAATCTCAAAGCCTATCAATCAAAGGTATGTAGTAAAGATTGTATTTCTTCTACAATTCTGAGAGCCATCCACATGGCATCTTATCAAAAGATCATATATTGACAAACCAAGTATAAAATAAAAATTTCTAAGTTCTCTAGATAAACATATACCATTCACATGTCATCATTGAGGAAACTTGAACCTTACCCAAAAAATTTACATTGTCAAGATTTTATTTCCTCGAGATCATCAAGAGTTGTCCATGTGTTGTAATCACAATAATATAGAACCCAATGAGAAAAGTAATTGGTAAATTTACAAATAACCTCTAAAACCCTAATATCACAACATGTAGCATGATCACATTCACTCAAAGCCCACATATTGAACACAATGAATAGCCAAAATACCCCTGAGTCCCTGAGATCATGATAAGTGGTAGAATATCATTAAATCATAGTTGATAAGGGGGAAAGCAAGAGTATAAAACAAAAGACCTCAGGTAATTGATAGTATGATAAGTTTCATAATGATAAAAAATCATAGTCAAAATACATATGTAAAATCTAAGTAATCAGATAAAAAATTGATGCACAAGAATCAGACACCCATCTTAAGGTGATGAATAAGAATTAAAGGTAAATGAAAAGCTACCATATGGAAAAAATTACTATTTTCATCAAATTATGCACCCTAGGATGCTTTATACAACTCCTAAAATTTGATGCAACATTAAATCATATCTCATGTTATGGGTGAACTTGTAAGATAGATGAATCTATAGATTATGAGGGCTAGCTCCCTAGATATGACTTGATGTGATTATGCTACTAAAATTTTCTAACATGGGTGAAAAGGGAGAGAAAGATACATAAATAAAACCTAAACTAGGAGGTGATACACCAAGAGTTGCTTCCATTCATACACTTGGGATTTGTATAATGAACTAAGATAATCAAACTAGCCTCACACCATTAATGGAACTCCATAGCATGAGTGTTTCTCATGAAGACAAATAATAACTCAACAAATGAAGGTAAGTGAAGGGAAGGTCAGATATGACAATAAAAAGCTCATACACACTTCAAAAGTCTATTGTAGTATCATACACTTCATAAAACCTATTAGGAAAGAAGTCATTTCTAGCAACACATTCAAGGATTGCATGAAAAAAAGATGAAATCAATCTATGATTGACATTCAAGATGGATCACTTCAACACATAGTGCAAATGGAATTAGAGTATAACCAACTTAATTCTCATTAGATTAAGTATAAATCAAGGTACAATTTTGGCAGGGCTTGACCATACCAAGATTTTGAATCCTCTTTCAAATCCAAAATGGCTTGTATTTATAGAACTTGGAAGAAGAACAAAAAGAGAGAAGTTGAAGAGGCACAAATAAAAGTGTCCAAAGGTGAAAATTAGTTATAATGCATATGAATGAGGTGTAAAAGGAGTTATGAAACTGATGTGAACATGTGTTCATCCAAACTAAGCTCCTTCCTCTCATTTGGCATTGAAACTCCTCAATCATTCTTCTTTGGAAAACTACCTTCATCATGGGCTCCTCTTGAGCATTCCAAGGAAGATTAGGGACAAGTGTAACATGCATGATGAGGAGAGGGAGTTACAAAGATGATTTCACCTACATTGGGAGTTTACTTCATCATGAAATTATCTTACATAAGCTCATCATCACCTTGTAACCATGATCACCCTATATTAGGCTTGTTTTGACAATTGGCACTAGAAATATTTTCATCTTTCTCAACCGATCCATAAAAGAGGTGTTATGACACCTATATAGGCACTTAATATGCTTGGATTCATCATAAAAAGCCACCAAACTTGAGTTTCCACTTTATTCACTATGTCATTCTATATGCGAGTTTTGATCTAAAACTCAAAAGCTTTTGTTGAAAGATAATTCAAGAAACAAGAACAACACAATTATAATAATGCTATATCTGAGAAGAGATGTTTTATTGATCAAATTTTTAGACCCAAACATATGCTTATCTCTAAGAAGAGATGTCTAATTTCTATTTTAGGTTACATCTTCATTTATACTTGTTTTGAAGGTAGGAGGAGGATGTGGAATGTCACCAATCTTGATGGAGATTAAGTGGTTTGACTTCCATTATTTACAACAATACAAAATTAGAGGAATTACTATTTTTAGACTATATTACTAAAATTGAAATTTGGGGTACTTATATTTGTTTTTTAAGGGTCAAAACCCACCAAGTGGATCTCAATGACATCTCACAATGTAACTCTCATTATTACCTTTCCAATAGTTTAAACGGGGAGTCAAACAGAGCTATGGTACAAAAGTTATGGCTCCCAAAAGTTCTACCACCATTGGGGTAAAACCATCACCCAAATTGTCACCTGAAATGTTGCTCAGATCAAGTTTAGATAGGATAAAAAGAGAGAGATAGTAGAGGAACTTAGGAATATTTTTGAGTTTTTAAGATGAATTGAGGATTTGATTCAGGTCTCAAGCTTTCTATCAAAGTGATTTGCTTCACTTAACTCCTTCAATAACTTATAAGAAACACCAATTATGTGATAAAAACTACCTATATACCCTACCTATATGTAACATATATAATAAAACCACATTTTTGAAAACTTGGGAATATATTATATAACTTTAATTTTATACCCCTATCCTTATTCTTTCATCTTGGTTCTTTACCAACTCAATTTCTCCAAATAGGTCACTATAGGCTTCTAAAGAGGGTTTGAAGGTTTCTAACCCTCTTAAGGATGGTTCATGAAGTTATGAAATTTAATATTAAAAATAATATCACAAATTGATTGTATGAGAACCTCCCCAACTTATCCAAACACCTCCAACACCCATGCATGAACTCAACAAAGTTTTGAGTATGAGAAGATGGCTTCTTAGGCTCATTTTTTACTTCCTGGTGGGGTCTAAATGCTTCCTAAGCCAAAAATGGATTCCTAAAAATTTTAATTGAAAAAAAAGGGTTGTAAAATATCTTAATATATAATAAAAACCTCCTTTAATCATTATAATGGATTTACAAAAGCTTGAAATGGAAACCTTTGCCTATTTTGTTTTAGGCTTAGACCTTGCCAATAGGTTTGCCTACATCTTTGAGATTCTCTTGAACTTACAATGATTCTATTTGAAATGTGATATCCTTAACACACCCAAAATTAATTATTAATCATGAATTTATTACATGGAAATCATAGATTATGTTGAAAATGCATATGACCTCCAAATTGGCTTCTAGCCCTAAGGCTTTCATTCATACTTGACTGCAACTTTTGTTGTGTAGGGTGCCTTGTTTAGTTTCAATAATTATATAAAAATTTATTAGGTTATTACATGTGCAAAATATATTATATAACCCTTATTTTTTCTTTTTTTCTTTGAGATCATTAATTCATCACTTTTCCCCAAAATAATCATTCTTGTGCATGAAGGGACTACCCCTGATCTGAGATAGAACAATGGATATTAGGCATATTTTTTCATGAAAAGTGAGTATTTTATAATCTCAAAAAGTTAATAATGACCAATATTACTAAATTTTTTTTTTTAAATTCCATGTTTAATGGGTCTAACCATCCCAATTTCTTCAAAAAAGGGGTAAAAACCTTGTTTTTGCATGTTCTTGTCCAAACCTCTTTATGAATGCTCTTTATTCAATTATTTTATGCATCCAAGTTGTTAATTAATTTTAATAACATTTATTTAATTCTTATGGAACCTAATTATCCACTCAAAACCTCACTCCTAAGTGGAATCCCCAAACTCACCTCTTGAAACAAGGCTTTACCTACCCTACTTGTATAAACTGAGTCCATTTTGCTATAAGAAAAGGGAATTGGGTGGCTTGAGGATGTATTATACATTTTATTTCCTTAATTTTATCATAAATAATCCATATTATACTATTTTAAACTCTCTTTTTATTTCTAAGGCACCAAACTCTCATCATGTCCCTCATTTGCTTATGACCTTGTCTGACTGTGACAGTGGATAGGGAATCTTCTTTTGGGTGCCTTTCTTTGGATATTTTGGCCAAGTTTTCAAAAAATTATATATTATCTTTGAATCACCTCATATTAAAATTTTAAATCATATTTTAAACCTATCATCTTGGATTTTTAGACCTTCCAATTACTCACTATCCTCTGGGACTAAGATAGTCCTAGGTCTCTACCTGCAGGTGTTTTGGGGTTGGTCATTAGCATGAAACTGACCTTGATTGATATTATAGTAACTAAATTATATATTGAATCCATTATGTTTGGGATTTATAATTAATTTATCCTATAAGTGCCTTAAAACTTCTCTAAATGCCATCATTTCATTTCACTGTTGTTGTCCCAGTTGTAGGTGGCTATTCCTTCATTCATTTTAGGCCTATGGGTGGTGTCTAGGTCAAGATAGACTTGATCATGGTGCCTATAATGGTATTTAAGTATTTTTTTTATTTCAATACATAAACTTACTTCACCTTATTCCTAGTTAGGCCTATTTCATAAACTTTGACCTTTCTGCCTGTAGGTGACTCCTCACAGTCCTGTGTACGGATAGAGGAGTATGCATTAGGGATTAAGAGATTAAAATAATATTATATCATGGTATTTGGAACTTTAAATAATAATTTTAACCATTTAGATCATTTAAATTTTGATGGAACAAGATAGAACACTATTATGAAGAGCAAGGCAACCTTTTGGTCAATGCCCTATAGACAACACTGTCATGTTTTAGTGATTTTCTAGCCATCTTTGAGGGTCTAAATGACCACCTTACAGTATTAATTTCTATTTAAAACTTTTGGAAATAGTTTTTTAGTCTAGAGAATATACCTCCACCCAATTATAGGATTCAAATCTTATTATAAGTTCACTTTGAGAGGCTTGAAAAAACCCCTCAAGCCTATATTTGGTGTTTTTAGAGCAAAAGGGCCTGAATATAGTCCAACCTTCCATTTGATGTTTTGATATTATCCTTTGTGAAAATAGCATTATATAGAGTTTATCTAGGCTTTCCCATTGTAAGGACCCTCTAATTGGATTGACCAACTATTGGAACACCTCCAGAAGGCATGTTTACATATTATGACACCAGCAGTAGATGATTATTCCTTTTACTCAGGCAAAATTGAGACCATTCTCTAAACATGCAAGTTTTTAGTGACTACATTCATCCATCCAACATTTAAATGCACATAAATAGTCTTGAGAGGTTAAAGACCCTGTCAAACCCTCTAAATTGCACTTGTGATGTCAACATGCTTTTGTAGGTGGAGTTTTTGACTGTGATATGCAAGGAAATCATGAAATGACAGGAAACATGCAAGGAATGCTTTCAAAACACCTCAAGATAAATTTTAAACACTTGAATTACTAAGATACACTAGGATAATCTCCAAAACAATACCAAAACACCTTCTCTAACATGAAGGAAACATTTTCAAAGCAATGAGATGATTGTGAATGTAGACTAGACATTTTACAAGCCGAGAAGAGGCTTTCTCAAAAAATTAAACTCTCCAAAACAATAATAAGAATTTAAACATATTTAAAGTCATGTGGAGACATTTAAAACACACAAATCCATCAATCCAAAACAAGAAACTCTAAGACAAGCTCAAATAATGACCCCTTATGGTTGAACATGCATAAAAAGATGCTTGGGATCAATCTGATGGTTCATAAAGGAAAATAAAAAAATATAAAGCTATTTTTATGAAAATTAAGTTCACTTAGATTACTATCCACCCCTAAAATCACTCCTTCTAATTCCACCTATACGGCCGATACCAAGTGCATGAAGTTGTTCCTTCTTTACTTGCCAAGTGAAAATGGAGGAAAAAAGTTGTAGATGAAACTTTTTGCATTATTATTGAAAACCAGGTGTTTAAATGGATGATGTGAGGTGAATAGTTACTTTTCCCATGTTTATATCTGATGATGGACTTGAGAAGTCCCTATAAGTGCCCAAAAGCTCCTACTTTTGAGGAAAATTTGCCATTTCTTGATCATAACAGACTTATAAATGTCACCTAACTGATTATAACGTGATTTTACCTTATATAATTTTTTATCCACCTTTATTACATATTTTTTAATACCCATCATCTGTACAAGTCAATTAATGAGCTAGAAATATGGCCAAATGATCCTTTTTGCATATGAGACCTAGAAAATGGTTAATTTATGATTTGAAAACACATTGGATCATATAAAATATAATTTTATGACATTTAAAAAATAAATTTATCCTTTTAATAGGTTTGACCATGGCTGACCAATGTTAACTTTTGTTGACTAGGCCAACACAAGGAGAATGGACTTCAACAAGGACTAGGGAAAGGGCAAGTGGACATGTAGGACAATAGATGACCCCATAGTACATATGTAACTTTATCTAAAATTTCAAAATAGTAGGGGTTGATCAAAATTTGACTTGGGGTCAAATTTGGTCAATAATTATTCACCAAATATAAATGGTAAATTGAAATTAAAATGGGAAATGAAATTAAAATTTGTTGCATTAACTACACATGAATTGAACATTCAAGTATTAATTTTTTTGTAATATATATATTTTTATAAATACATAAATTCACCATTACCATCAATCTAACAAGTTTAAACTATGAGTTTGATCTATTCTATTATCAAAAGCCATAACTTTTACCCTAGAAAATCTATACGTATTTTTAGTCATTTTAAGGAAGCTTGTACAATGATTTAAAGTATAACAATATCATATTAATCATGAGTATTCATCCTCCTTACACCATCATAAGTAGACATGAATATCTAGATATAGTGTTTGATAATGGGGTGATATAATTTTAGTTCTTTAATTACAACATAGTTTAGGCGGTGGTGCATAATTTAGAGTCATATTCAACATAATACCAATTATCTGAGGATGAGTGAAGATAAATATATGATTTACTACCAATTTAGATAATGTGATTGCACAATGTAATAGAAAAAATTGAGTTAATGCCTTGTATTGACATGCTACATGATTTATTTATTAATAGAACTATTATTGGGAATTTCCTTCACTTTAAGGTTCACATGAATGCATTAGCCTATATTTATTGGGTAACATTTGAGAATTATGTACAACTCCCCATCTTAAAATTAACTTATGACCAGCTGTCTATTAATGCTTGGTTAGAGGAGAACATAATTGAGGGGAAACTTAAACAATGGCTTAAGAAATGAGAAAAATTGAAAATTCAAGATGTCATTTCCTTAATCCCCATAAATAAATTTAGGCTATGGGTTTGAGTTTACATGGCATTTATGAATAGGCTTTATATTTTTTGTATTAATACCTATGTGCATGAGGAATGGGTACCCTTGGTGGATATTATTTTGACTACTAAACAAATTATGGCACTCGGTGAAATTATCAATGTGAGGCTAAGGGGAAACATAATCCAATTTGATTAGAGGCCCTCTAATATAAATTTCTATATGATGTCTTATGTAATGGACATAGTGATGGAAATAGTATAAAAAATTCATGGGAAACCTTGGGAGTCCTCTACATAATATATTAAGAATAGATTTTGTGATTATTTCTCAATACTACATGTTTATAGGTTAAAGTGTGAAATCAAAGGGATTTTAGAAGATATTTATCCTTAGGTTTATAAATCCATTTATGGGCATAAAATTCCTAGGATTTCTATGAATGTGAGGAGTATTGAGAAAATGGGGGATTATTGGTACTATCCTGATTGTACCATAATTCAAATATAAAGAACTAGGGCACCTCCCTTATATTTGCCTCACCTTATCCCTAATAGGGTGGAAGAGAAAGAGATTTAAAATAAAATACACAATAGTGTAGATGAATACCTTGGTGCCAAACACCAATGTTACTACCATAAAAATCCTCTAATCATAGGGAAAATTATGTATTTAATGAGAAGACATCTTAATATAATTGGAAAAAATAGGGGCCATTATAATTTAGAGAAAGCATGATACAAATACTAGGACCCCAAGGGAAGAGTCTTGCAATATCTCGATGAACTTGAAAAAAAGGTGTTTTCATTTATTATGAACATAAAAGTTTTGAGCATGATAAAATATTAATCAACATTCATGATGAATTTGAGGTTTATATATGGTTGAATAAACACAACAATCCAATTTTAGTTACATAAAGGATTTAGTATGATCTTTTAATTACTTGGAAGGATGAATGAAAAATTATGAAGGAGGTAGATAGAGCTACAAGATATTAATGTCATAAAAAATAGGCTAAATCAATAATGGAATAAGAACCCCTTCCCTCTCCTCAACAAGAGGAATCTAGCCAAGAAGAAGGTGCCACCTAAATAGAGATAAATACTCAAAGTAGAAATAATATTATTAATGAACTCCTAAGGCCTCAACCAATTGCAATAGTGAAACCTTATATAGAAATTGAAAGAGTGTCATCTCTTATATATGGGAAAGTTGGATTAATTTATTTTACACTTTTACCTCTTCTAATTACAATTCAACAGGTGAGTGTTCATAATTATTTTCAGAGTTATTTTGTGGAATGTCATCCATATTAGTAACACCCTCATCACCTCCAACATCTACATTAGTGACACATGTAGTTTTAGTGAATTCACTTCCATCCCTTATAACTCTCTCATCCATTTCACCTTGCACCACTTATTCCATCTCAATCCCATTCATCTTCCATTCCATCCACATTAGGGAAAACCCCCACTTTAACTCAATGAACCATTGATACTTATCAAATGAAGCCTATAACTCGTCTAGTTTCTCCCAAGATTTCCAAATTATAAGAAATACCTATAAGTGGTCTATTTAATCTTAGATATCCCCTATGTGAGGAGGTAAAAGAAGAGAAATAATATGTAGTATCACTGGTAGATTATGCTTGTGATGAAGATGAGGAAGAATACTAGAGGGTTGAAATTTAAACAATTAACATAACATAAGATTCAGAGCCTAAGGAAATTGGAGAGTAATAAGGTAGACCATCCTCCATTCAATGAGATAATATTCTTAATGAAAAATAAAGTCATGCCCTTAATAATTCAGTGTCTCCTCTTACTTCTTCCCTTACAATTGTAATTAATAGTATGGTCAATTTGTCACCTATTACTTCACTTGATGCACTTATATCTCCATATGAATCATTGTAGTAATAATGTTTAAGAACCAAGTCATTATATGTCTATGCCTATATTAAGGAAAATGGGACATAAAATTTTGAGTCTTTTGATTCTTTAATTCATTCAACTGCAAATTAAATAATGACCAAACCTTAAAACCCTAGAAGGAGGATTCATTTAGAGAACTTGGTAACTATTTCCATTTTTGATCCTTGATAACCACCTAAACCATATATCCCGTTAGACTTATCTATTCCTCATTCCACTCAAATTGAGTCTTTCATAATGAATATCTCAAGGACTCAAAGACATACTAAGTATGTGGTATAAACTACACCTTATAGAGTTATCTCAAGATGGAGCAAGGTCAGTGAACTACCTCTTCAATTTACTATTTAAATAACTGCCTCAATGATTTTACTTGGATCCATTCCACCTTACACATTTATAGAGATCACTCATCCAAAATAACAAGGAGAACTCATTATCCATTTTTGGGTCAAATAGTCCCAAAGAAACATAAAGAAATAATGGGCTTGTTCCTCCCAAAAGTTCCAATAGTAAGCATATGTTGTGACAATAAATTTATCACAATTAAAAGGGTGAGGAAGAGAAAATCAATAAATAGGGGAGGGGAAGAAATAATATTTTAGAAAAGGGAGAACTTATTTCCCTTAACAAATAAACATAAAAAGAAACCCAATAGCCCCGATGAATATGAGGAAGATTTTTGTGATTTTGTGGATTCAACAAGAGAGGCCCTAAAGGATCTAAGATCAAGTTAGACATAATATTCTATAAATACACATTATTCATTATTAAAGGGTACTATTAGACAATGTTTAGAGCACAACCAAGAAATTGTATAATATTATTAATACAATAAGGAGTTCAAGGGTTGAGTCCCATCCTCACTAGGGAAAGGTATTAAATTTATGGAACCAGTTGAAATAATTATATAAAGGTTAATTTTTTTGGTATTTTTTGCAAGAAATAATGTTTACAATCATTATAATTTGATGACTACCTAAAAATCTATATGGGTTTTAAATTATGTGATTTCTAAAAGAGACAATGACTTTAATTGGCACCAACAAATAAATGCTTTGGTAGCCTAATTTATAACCTGAGAAAGAAAAATTATACAAATTATAAGAAATATGATGGTCATAAGTGTGATTACCTCCATAGGTAAATTGGTAAATAGGCCCAATTTTGAAGGATTATTTAAGATAACTACAAATGAATTCAAGGCTGAAGTGGAAGGGACATTGTACAAGATTCGTGAAGAACTTTTAGATCCGATCAATTTTGTAAAAGATAAGGTGACAAAGGTAGATGCCCTTAGTGCTGAATTCAGAGCCTCAAAAATTGAGCATATAAAGTTAATGGATGAATTCACAAGAATATTTAATCGATCTATGCTCAATTTTGGTGTCATCAATGATGAATTAAAAACTACCTATGATTTATATGAGCAACTCAAGGCTATTGAGAAAGCTACTACTACAACATAGAACACACTACCAGTTCCTCCTACAGGCACTCAACCTTAAGTGAAAGATCACATAGTGTTGCATTTTACTACTATGCCTATTTAAGTCAAATGTTCACATGTAAAGCCTTAATTTATTTTTACTATTACACCAAGCCATAGCCACCCTCATCTTCCAATAGTACCAAGTTGGTACCATATATATATAAAATAATGAAGTGATACTTGGATATCTATTATATTTTTGGCATATATATGTGTTTATATTGAGATTATGAAATTTTGGCCAATTATTTTATGAATATCCTATGCATGCATATTTTGTATGGATTGTAACACTTGAGTATATATTTGAGATTGTAAAATTAGACTTTTCTTGGAGAATAAGGAAACCCTTCCTCAAGATATTTATACTTGTATCTTAATATTTCTAAAGGGAGGATAATTTTGACTATTAAGGTAAATAATAAATTCTATATATTGTTTTACAAGTTTGTCTTGATGTGCATTCTTATTTCTTATCCAAACTTTTGATTGATTGAATAATCTTCATCATTCTAGTATTATCAATATTTGTGTTATTTAAAACTATTATTTGATACAATTATTCATATTATGTGGTAGATAATATGAATTATTTGTGATTAATAATATTAATCTCCCTTTGTAGATGTACAATTTTAATATTACATTCGTAAAAACCTTTAACTATGTGCACTAAAGTTTATTGTATTTTATTTCTTTAGACTCTTAAAAATGTTTATCTATTTTATGTTCTAACATTAACTTGCATCAAGAATTATTTATCTACCACTTATTCATTTCTATTCCATCACTAGGTTATTTTTAAAACTAAATACCCTATAACTCATACCTTGGAGTGAATATTTTCACTGATTCTAAAATGTCATAGTATACCTTGTAAGATTACTTGGTGTGAATAAAAAACACATCAATAGGATTATTTGGTGATATAAGGAGGGCCACCTATACATTTATATAAAATATCACTTGAGTTACACTAGATATACCTAGAAGACTAATAAGGTCCACATCAAACACTAGACTACTATTCCCACCCTTGCAAATGCATATGAAAGTTAGGTCATACAGAGGCATGTTAATAGGGCCCCAGACCCAATATTATTCCACAATAGTAAGAGGTCATCTCCCTCTATGTATGATGGCCCTATCTTGGTTAGCTAGTTATGTTATCATTGTGCCTGGATATGTGCATGATTTACCTAAAAACCCTAAAAATTATATTCTTTCTTTTCACCCTCAAGAGTGAAGATGATTGAAGAACATATATAGGATCTTAAGACTACTTTAGGGATATTAAATGTAATCCATGAAGATGTGTCATGTATAATATTCCATTTTACCTTGAAAGATGTTATTTATGGATGGCTCGTAAATATCCCAAAAGACTCGATTACCTCCTAGAACTAATGTCAAGATACATATTTGGCACAATTTGGATAGGTCACTAGCCCAAGTGTTATATATAAACATTTTTCAAGCATCATGAGAGAGCCTAATGATCTAATTAGATATTTTGAAATAATATTACAAAAGATGTATAGCTGAGTTGATAATGACTATAGACCCAAAGCTACATTATCCCTTGAGAAGTACAAAAATTCCTTGGACTCTATGAAAAATATCTTCCTCTACATATCACTTGGTATTACTTCAATGTTGTTGTCATATGATGAATCTATCAACATTGATAGATATTTGAATCCCTAGTTTCAATATTTAGCCATGCCCTATGTTGGTTTTAAGTTCCCATCCCTCAATCATATCCCAACTACTAATTAGAATGTTATGACTCATAATTAGAATGTTATGACTCATAATTATAACTAAGTTTATACACAATTTCCTCTAGCCCATGATCCACCTAACCATAACCTCAAATTTATAAATAATATTATGTCTACACCTAATCAATAAAATTAGAACTAATCATTGATATCTTTTAAGGATGCTACTACACAAAATACTATTTTTGATTCTACAAAATTAGAATTGGGTGTTATCTAATATATGGTGCAGAAGTTGAGAAATGAGTTCCTAAACATGCATAAGTTAATGGTAAATACCATGGGATAGAATACTAATCATAACTTTTCATTCTATAGGTATAATATAAATTTCAATAAATTTAGGAATAAATTAGAACAATAACCACCCAATAAGTTGCTAAAAATAAATATTCTATAAGCAACACTACTTAAGTGGTGCTAAGTTCATAGTACAACACATCATGATGAGTTGAAATGTATATAATTCTACACTACTTTTTAAATCTTCTGAAATAAAATGGATAGGTATGAAAATTATCTAAATTAGTTAGATCTATCATCCTCTAATGCATCGAATTCCTCTAGTACTATAATTATGTTCAAGGCATATGAATTCCCATTCCCGGTTGAGGATGAGAATGATCCAAAATAAAATATGGATGAGATCCATGCCATAAAATAGTACCAAAAGAACAATTAAAATTTGAGAATTAAAGGCCAAAAACCTCTCATGACTTATACACCTCCAAATAATAGTGCAGTTATTCCCCCAGATCCAAAAGTTAATAATTATCTACCGCCTATAAAGGGAAATGATAAAAAATAGGTTATTGATCCATAGATTAAAAATGAATACAAAATATTTAAGGATATGAAGATAATTAAGGAAAAAATCACTCTTCATGAATTGTACCAAATTACCTAACAAAGAGAGATGTTATTGAAAGCATTCAATATTAAGCCATTTATTGATAAGTCTAAGGCTGCACATACTAATGTGGTTGATCATCAAGACAAACTCAAGGTACCACCTTTTTTTATTGTCTATCATAATGTTTTGAAAAAACATGCATAATTGTCTGATAGATATGTGCTTCAACCAATGTCATGCCTACAACTATTTATAGCAAGTTAGGGTTGACTCTAGACAAATCCAAAAGAGTAGTGTTACAGTTGGATAAGACTATGATCCCAATTGTTGGGGAATTATTAAATGTCCATATATAGATAGATTTAAATACATATGCACAATAATATATATATATATATATATATATATATATATATATATATATATATATATATATATATATATATATATTAGTCATTTAAATTATATAAGTTTATGGCTTGCTATTAAGTTGTGATTGGTCAAAAACATTGAATTGGTACATGGCAACAAATTTATCTCACATGTGGCTATCTTGGAAGGAAGTGAACAATAATATTCAAGTAAATATGGAATAAAATGAAGTATATTATTATATAATATAATTTTAATAAAAATAAGTTCAACTTTATATCCTTAGATTCAAGTGTTTATACATTCACTAAAAAACATGAACCACATGAATAAGAATTTGAAATTCCATAATTTTGGACTCTCCATTTTGACAAAGCCAAATCTAAACAAGGATCAAGTATTGACATTAATTAGTTTATATATACAATAATAAATGCTTTAATTTATATCGGCTATTATTTACTTGCACCAATAACTAGGTTGAGTATGATGCTTCAATTCTAGAATTATAACTTGCATTAAAACATAATCAAACAACTACATATGTTTGGCTACTTAGAGCTAGTTTTCAATCACATAAAAAGGAAATATCAATGTAAAATTGACCATTTGAAGAAATATAAACATATATCCTCATATTTTATTGAGTTATTCAAAGCATTCAACATCAAAGCTATTCTAAAAGTGGAGAATCACACACTAGATTCACTAGTAGCTTTAATTGCCAACTTATCATTACTCCAATAATATAAGATGGAATTTTTTTATATGGAGTTGGTTCCTTTCCATTATATTCCAAAAAACATGGAGAAATTCTAGGTATTTGATGATCAGTAGATCATATAATTTGAGTAATTCTAGAGCCTTTAAATCTTAAATAATAGATGAGAAGCATTATGAACCTATGAATGCAAAAGACCTAGGAGAAGATGTCATTTAATAGCTAAAGGAAATTTTTATACCTATGGAAATGGTTTCATTATAATAAGCCTTTGATATTGACCCATAGGCTAAAAATAAGAAATAGTCTAAGACAAATGAATCTAATTTTGTCAAATAAAATCTAAGAACCACTGAACATCTTCAATATGTCAATATTGACCTGAGTTTCACTGAAAGTAAGAATTTTTTTTTTGAAGGGTTTGTTAATAGAATACAAATAAGTGATTAATTGGAATATGAATATTTGAAAGCCTTTTATCTCAAGGTTATCAAACATACTATCCATTTGAATCCATAACACAATCCCTTTAGGTAATGTCAAAGATCAGTTATTATAATCTTATAACCTTTCATTCAAAATAAAGTTTAGAAACTCTTGGATGCTAAGATTTTATTTATAAAAGAGCATTACACTTGGGTTTCTAACTTAGTGCCTATCAAAATATAATGGAGAAATCAAGTTGTGTCAACTTAAGGAACCTGAATAGAACATCAGAAAAGGATAACTATCCTTTTCCCTCCTTAGATGAAGTAATACATATGGTCTACGATGAATTAATTTTTGGATGAATTTTTAGGCTATAATCAAGCATTGGTGGAAGAAAAATATATAATGGAGACTAATTTTACTACTAAGTGGGGATCTTTTGCATATGAAAGGATGCCTTTTAGCCTAATCAATTTATGAACAACCTTCAAACATGCCATGGAATTTTATTTTTAAGGACATGTTGGAAAATTCATCATCATATACATGGATGATATCAAAATATTTTAAAAGAATAGATATGATCATACAGATCATCTAGATAAGGTAGTTGATAGATGCAAAATATACAGAATGTTACTAAATCTTGAGAAGAGCATATTTTAGATTACAAAAGGAAAAATTTTAGGCTATGTTATCACTAAATGTGGTATTTACATTGACCCAAAATGAGTTAAGGCCATTTAAAAAATAATACCTCTTAATAACAAGGAATAATTGAAGTCTTCCTTTGGAAAAATAAACTTTATGAGAAAATTCATTTCTAGATATGTAGAGATTATTAAGCCATTGAATGCCATGTTGAATCAGGATGCTAAAATAGAATGGAAAACTAAAGTCAAGGTGTTTCAAGATATTAAAATTACCATTGCACAAGCTCTAGTTCTAATCAGTCCCTATTTTACTAAAGATTTCTTTCTGTATTCATTTTCTTCAAAATACACCATAGTAACTGTACTCACATAAAAGGTAAATGATACCAAACATATAATTTACTTTATGAGAACTAATCTAAAATATTTTAAGTCAAAATATTCAATGATAGACAAGAATATATAACCCATAATCAAGGCAATGAAAAAATTTAGGCACTACATTCTTAGAAATGAGACATGCACCATTATCCTAGATCTGGTTGTCAAGCTTACACTCAACCAGAATAAATTAGGAGAGAGGAGATGTAAATGGATGGAAAAAGTATAATAATTTATCCTTGAAATTTGATTCACCAAGGTGGTGCATGACCAAGGAATAATCCAACTCATGACTAAGATAGACCCACACATTCACATTGAGTATATCAATAAAATTCAAGTAGTTGGTGGTGATCGATACACTCACATCATCCATTACTACTTGTCCCCTTGAGTTAAAAAAAGAGCAAAGGTTATCCCTCAGGCTCAAGTTATCTCATTAGATGATTAAAAATGGAGTCTTGTATAGAAAAAGTTATGAATTCATATACTTGAGGTGTGTTTTAAGAGAAGAAGATACATACATTATAGATAATTTATATCAGATAATAGGTAGTTGACATCCCTGAGGTAATTAAAAACTCATAATTTATTGAGAATGGGATACTACTAGTCTAAATTTTTAAAATATGCCCATAATCATGTTAATTATGCCATTAATGCCAAGTATTTAAAAAAATGGAAATACATGTTGCCATGCCCCTATATCTAGTCATTGAGAGACACCCTTTTTCTCAATGGGGTCTTGAATTTGTTGGAGTGATCAATCCAAAATATTTAGTAGGGAAAAAATTTATCCTAACATATATTGATTAGTATATGATATAGATAGAGGCTATGGATACCAAGAATTTTAGAGCCCATAATGTGATCAAGTTCTCAGAAGAAAACATATTATATCAATTTGGGAATCTAATCTCCTTAGTATGTGACAATGGTCCAAAAGTTTAATCAGTTAAATTTATAGAATGGGCTCATGATAATTAGATTACAATCAAGTTCTCATCTAACTATTATCCACAAGGGAATGGAGTTGCTAAGTCCACCAATTAAAATCTAATGAATTCCATTAAGAAATCAACATAAGACAAGTCTAGAAAATGGCACCTAGTGTTGAAGTATGCACTATGGGAAAATAGAACAAAGCATAATAAAGCTATCAAGGGCTCACCTTTTCTACTATTATATGGACAAAAACTAGTCTTTCCTATTATGCTTAAACTACAAATATATTAGTTTATGCAAGAGTATACGGGAGAAGATGAAGGGATTCAGTCTAGGTTACTTGACATAGTCTAGATAAAGGATGCTTGAATAGAAATGTTGCATAAATTTAAAAATAACTAAGACATTGTCAAAATGTGGCTTGATAAAATATAAAAAAATAAAGGTTTTTAGAATCTCAAACTTAGTACTGTCGTGGGATAAAACACATGAAAATAAAGGACAACATGATAAGTTCACTCTTTTATAGATTAGGTCATATCAAATATATGAAATTATATGTAATAATGATTTTTGTCTAAAGGACCTCCAAGGTAATAACCTCACTTTTCCAATCAATGGACAATTTTTGAAACATTATTTCATAGCTTCTCTAACTAGAGATGCTTCTAAATAACTATGAGTACAATTTTTGAAGTAGGAGTAGGTTAGTTACAATACTTTCTAGAGTAGATTTACTACTTTATATCATCTACCTTCTTAGATTACCTTTCCATATTTACTAAACTAGTTTCTTATTTTGAGCATTTGATTTCATGGTTAGATCTTAGGTTCTCTAGATTAGTTTATTTAAGGCTAGAGAATAGTTCAATCAATTTTTTATGTTGGAATCAAGAAAGGAGATAACTCTAAAAGTAGAAAACTAGAATTTATCATGATTTATTATTGTAATACTCAGAATATTTTGAAGTAAGGTATGTGTTGTTATTTAAATAAAAAATTTATCTGAATTGAATACATTCATCAAGTCTGTGAAAGTTTCCTTGACACACTCAAGAAAATTTTAGAAAGAATTTTCATTTTCAAAAATCAAATACACTTTTGCATAATAAAATTTGGATGAGAGATAATATAATTTGAAATATGTGTAATCCAACAAGGACATATATTGATAAAATAAGTTTTATTATACATACACCCATCAATGGTGATTCCCAACCCTTCTTCCATATATGTTTTAAAAAAATCTCAATAAACTAATATAAACTTATGGAAGAGGGTTATTTCAAGTAATCTCTATTAGGGATATATATTCATAGCTAGTATTAGAGCAATGCTTAGAGTGGAATCATAGGTATCTCTCTTAGGGATATGGATACCTAGATGGAAATAAAACAATGTCTAGGCTTCACTTATTATTGTTTATAAAATCAAAAATTAAAATTAAACCTATAGTGTCTATCTAAATCTCTACTAAAACTCTTATAACAAGGGGTAAATGAATTCCACATAATCACACATAGATCCTAAGAAATGAAAAGGGTTAGTATATTGCATGATGGAGATGGAGTCTCTTTCAATTATCTGGTCTATTTATTATTTTATTGTAATGAATAAATTCATATTATAATGCATTAACTTAGATTCTAGGTACTTAAATACTCAAGATTATTTCTCCACTGTGTCACCCTTTATTGTGCCCCAACACACCCCATTCTCAAAATTTCATATAAGAACCCATTATTATGAAAAAATCTTCATTATTTAGATAAACCTTATAAATTATAAACATTGAATCGATCCATGCAGCCTAAGGTTCTTGTTGAGTCTAACTTTACATTTCAAAATAAAATTTAAAATTTAGGTATGGTATAAAGTTATTTTATTTATTAGCCTTGATTTTATTTCAAAATCTTATTTCAAGATTCATTTTTTGGGTTTATTAAATTAATTAAACTAATAAATTTATATTCTAGTGTATCTTCACTTTCAAATGCGTGCAAGATTACTTCCATGACCTTTATTTATTTCATATTTGATCCTTAGCCAAATTTCATGGTTACGTGTTTGTGTATCATCCCTTCTAAGTTATTAGGGCTAAAATTTATTCGAGATATATGGAGCCCTAATAACCATCCACATGTTGACATCATGACTACATAAAACATAAAGTTTAATAATTGGGTCTACTTTATTAATATACTCTCTCAATCCCTAAGAGCCATCCATATTGCATGATCGTGTCAACCCAAAAACCCAAAAACTAGCTAGGAAGAATGCATTGTTGAAGATATCAAGAAACTCTTAGAGACCTGAGATCATTCCATGTGACATGATCCCTTTTACTCAAAACACAACATATTGTAGTACAAATATTTATCTTATAAAGATATTTGGAGCCCTAAAAACTATCTACATGTCATCATATCATAATCCCAAAGTCTATAAATCAAAGGTATGTAGTTAATATTATATTACTCTAGGACTTTGAGAGCCATCCACATGGCATTGTATCAAAATCATGGAGCTTGAAATACTAAGTACAATGTCAAAAGTTATAAGTTATCTAGATAAATTAAAACCATCTATGTGTCAACATCATGGAAACCTGGACCTTTCCCATAAAATGTAAATTATTAGGATTTTATTTCCTTTGGATCACTAAGATCTATCCAAATGTTATAATCTCAGTAATCTAGAGCCTATTAATCAAAGTAATTAGTTATTTTTTAAAGAACCTATGGAACCTTGAGATTGTAACATATGGCATGATCACATTCACTTAGAGTCTGTCAAGAGAATGAACATAGTGAATAACCAAAATACCCTTGAGTCCCTAAAATTATGCTAAGTGGTATAATCTCATTAACTCATGGTTGATAATGGGGGAAAATAAAAAATATAAAATCAAAGACCCTAGGTAAGCAATATTATGATAAATATCAAATCATAGAGACTCATAGTCAGAATGTAGATGAAAAATCTAAACAACTTGACAAAAAAATGATACATAAGAACCAAAAACTTATTTTTAAGAGATAAATAATAATTTAAGGTGAATGAAAAGCTATGATATGGAAAATAATACCCAACAAAGTTGACTATTTTTTAAAAATTGAAATAGGAAAAAAAGTAAAAGTCATTACTACATTAAATACACATAAATTGAGCATTAAATTCTTAAGATTTTATCAATATATGAAAATTTATAAATACATAAAGTCACTATTGCCATTAATCAAAAAATTTAAAATTATGAGTTTGAGTTATTCTATTATCAAAATCCTTAGATTTTACCCTAGTAAATCTACAAATATTTTTAGTCATCTTAAAACATATTCTACAATACTTATAGTATAGTAATGACATATTAATCATGATTAGGTCAACCTCCTTCTTTCACCATCATAGGTGGACCTAAATATCTAGATACAATGTTTGATAAGGGGGATCTATAATTTTATTTCCCTCATTATTTAATAGTTTTCTAGGTAGTACATAATATAGAGATGCATTCAACACAAGATCAATTATATGAGAACAAGTGAAGATACATTGATGATTTACTACTAATTCATACCATGGGATTTCACAATACATCAACAAAATATGAGGTAATGCCTTTTGTTGATATACTATGTGATTTATTTATTAATGGGGATTTCCTTCACTTAAGCTTCATAAGAATGCAATAGCTTATATTTATGGGGTAGTATTTGAGAAATATATTCAACTCCTCATCCCATAAGTAACTTATGACTAGGTGTCTACAAATACTTGGTTAGAGTAGAACATATTTTAGGGGAAACTTAAGTAATGGATTAATAAAGGATAAAAGATGACCATTTGGGGTACCATTTCATCAATCCCCATAGTTAAATTTAGGTAACGAGTTTAAATTACCATGGCATTGATGAATAGGAATTATGGTCTTCCCTATACCACCTATGTGCATAAGGAATGCATACCCTTGCTAGATATTATTCTGACTACTAACAAAATTTTTGCACTCAATTGAATTATCAATGTGAGGCTAAGGTTATAAATACAACAATTTGATTAGAGGCCCTCTAAAATAAACTTCTATATGATGTCCTATGTAATGGATGTAGTGATGGGAATAATGTATAAAATTCATGGGAAACCTTGGGAACCCTCTATAGATCATTTAAGAAAAATGTTTGTGATGATTTATGAAGACTACATGTTTACAGGTTCTAGTTTGAAATCAAAAGGATTTTAAAGGATATTTATATTTAATATTATCAAGCCATTTATGGGAATTAAATACCTAGGCTTTATAAGAACATGAGGAGTATTGAGAAAAAGGTGCTTATTTGTACTATCCTAATTATACCATAATTTAGATAAGAGGAACCAGTGCACCTCCCTTATATTTTACTCACTTTGTCCCTAATAAGGTGGTAGAGTAAGATATTTGACATCAAATATACAATAATGTAGATGAATACCTTGGTGCTAAACACCAAGGTTACTACCATAAAACTACTCTAAACACATGGAAAATCTAGTATTCAATGAGAAGACATCTCAATATAGTTGGAAAATCATGGGCCATTATGGTTTAGAGAAATAATGATACAAATATTAAGACACCAAGGGGAGAGTCAAGGAATATCTTACTGATGTTTCAAAAATGGGTGTTTGTATTTCTTATAGACACAAAATTTTTGAGCATGATAAAATCTTCATTAATTCTCAAGATGACTCTAAGGATTATATATAGATGAATAAGCACAAATTTGCAATGGTAGTTATATAGAGGATTCAATATGATCCTTAAATTAACCAAGAAGAAGAACACAATTGTGGATGTAGATAGAGTTTCAAGCTATAAATGGCCTGAATAGTAGGATCAATCACCTCTAGAACACGAACCCTTTCCTTCTCCTCAAGAAGAGGAAGCTATCCAAGAAGAAGGTGCCACACAAAGAGAGATAAATCCCTAAGTTATAAATAATATTATTTAAAGATTACTATGACCTTAACCAACTATATCAATGCAATCTTATACAAAAATTGAAAGAGAATCATATCTTACAAATGGGAAAGTGGGAGAAATTTCCTTGGCACTTTTTCCTCCTCTGATTATATTTCAACATGTGAGTCTTACTTAGTTTCTTTGGATTTATTTTATGGAAATGTCATCCATAGTAGAATCGCCCTCATCACCTCCAACATCTCCACTAGTGGCACCTCCAGTTTTAGTGCCTTCACCTCCATCCCTTGTAGCTATCCCATCCATTTCACCTTCCATCACTTTTTACATCTCCATTACATATCCTTATGATAAATCCCAATCATCTTCCATACCATCCACATTAGGGTAACCCCATTTTAACTCAACCATCCATTACTACTTATAAAAGGAATCCTATAACTCCTCTGGTTTCTCCTAAGATTTCTCAATTATAATAAAGACCTACTAGTGGTATATTCAATCTTGGAGGTTCCCTCTATGAGGAGGAATAATAAGAGTAGGAAGAAGTAGTCTCATTGATATATTATGCCTATGATGAAGAGGAGGAGGATCCAAAGATTATGGAGGAATAATAACAAAGGGTTGAAATTAAAACAATTAATATGAAAAAATATTTAGATCCCAAATAAATTGGAGAGGAAGAAGACATACCAACCTCCATATAATGAGAAATTATTCTTACATAATAAGAAAGTTAGGTCCTTAAAAAGGTAGTGTCTTCTCTTAATTCTTACCTTATGATTGAAAGTACTAGTATGGTCTATTTTTCACCTATTAGTTTAGTTTTTGTACTCTTATCTACATATGAAACATTGCAATAATAATATATAAGAACCAAGTCATTGTATGCTAATGTGTGTATTAAGGAAATTGGGCCACAAAATTATGAGTATTTTGATTATTTAATTCATTCAACTATAACTTCAATAATGGCCAAACACCAAGACCCTAAAAAGAGGGTTAGTTTTGAGAACTTGATAGCTATTTCCATTTTTGATCCCTAAACACCACCTACATCATCTACCCAATTGGAATTATCTATCTCTTAGTCCACTCAATAGAGTCTTCCATAATGACTATCTTAAGGATTATAGGACATACTAAGCATGTGGTAGAACTTACACCTTATGGAGACATATTGGGATGGATTAGGGTCAATCAACCACTTGTTCAATTGCCTATTCAAATAATCACCTCAATGTTTCCACATGGATCCATTTCAACTTACACCTTTGGATATATCACTCAAAATAAATAACAAGTAAAAATCATTATCCCTTCTTAGGTAAATTAATATTAAGATTGGAAGAAAGAAATAATGGGCTTGGTCCTCATAAAAGTGCCAATAATAAGCACACACTTTGACAATAAATCTAGAATGATTCAGAGGAAGAGAAATATAGTAGATAAGGGAAGGGAGGAAATAATCTTAGAGCAAAGGGATAATTTATTTCCTTTAGAAAATAAATATAAAAAGGACCCCAATGACCCTAATGAATATGAGGAATTTATTTATGCTTTTATGGATTCAATAAGGGAGGTGATGAAGGAAATGTTGAGCTAAGATTAGGCTAGATAGAGGCATCTACAGAGATAGATTATCTAGGTTCCAAAAGAAATAGTAGGCAATGTTCAGAGTGTGTCCAAGAGATTATATAATATTCTTAATACAATAAGTACTTCAAGTGATGAGTCCTAGTCTCACTATGGAAAGGTATCAAATATTTGGAATCAATTGAAATAATTAGAAAATAGGCTAATAGTTTTGGTAAATTATGTGAGAAACAATGCTTAAAATAATTTGAATTTGATAATTTCCTAGAAAGTTGTATAGGCTTTAAATTATGTGATTTATAAAATAGACAATGCCTTTAATTGGCACCAACAAATAAAGGCTTCAGTAGCCCAATTTGTAATTCAAAAAAGAGAATATAAAGAAATTCTAATAACTATGAGGGTCACAAGTGTGATTACCTCTATATGTAAATTGGTGAATAAGACCAATTTTGAGAGATTACATAAGGTAATTGTAGATGAATTCAAGGATGAAGTGTAAGGGACACTGTATAAGACTACTGAAGAAATTTTGTAGCAGATCAATTTTTTAAAAGATAAGGTGACAAAGTCAGATCCCTTAGGGATGAATTTAGGGCCTTATAATATGAGCATATAAGGTTGATGGATGAATTCACACAAATATATAATCCATCTATTCTCAATTTTGGTGTCATCAATGATGAATTAGAAAATACCTATGATTTATATGAACAACATAAGACTATTAATCAAGTTGTTGATACAACACAAAGCACACTATCATTTCCTCTTATAGGCACTCAACCTTAAGTACAAGATCACATAGTGGTACATTTTACTACTAGGCCTACTTCAGTCAACTCTTCACCTGTAAATCCTTAGTTTCTTTTTGCTACAATACCGAGTTGTATCCACCATCCCATTCTAGTAGTGACAAGTTAGCTTCATAGATGTATATGTATTCATGTATTGTAATGAAACAAAAATTAGGTATTTTTTCTATTATATACATACATACATACATACATACACACACACACACATATATATGTATATATATGTGTGTGTGTGTGTGTGTGTATGTATATATATATATATATATATACATATATATGTATATATATATATATATACATATATATGTATATATATATATACATATATATGTATATATATACATATATATACATACATATATATATATATATATACATATATACATATATATATATATATATATATATATACATATACATATATACATATATACATATATATATATATATATATATATATATATTATACATATACATATATACATATACATACATAAACACACACACACACACACACACACACACACACACACACACACACACACACACACAAACACACACACACACACACACACACACACACACACACACACACACACACACATATATATTTATGTATTTATATTGAGATTATGCAATTTATCTCAATATAAATACATACATACATATATATGTATGTATGTACACACACACACACACACACACACACATAAATACATGTATGTGTGTGTGTGTGTGTGGTGTATGTACACACACACACATATATGTATGTATGTATTTAAATTGAGATTATGAAATTTTGGTAAACTATTTTATGAATATCTCATGCATGTATATATTTCATGGATTGTAAAACTTGATTCTATAATTGAGATTATATAATTAGACTTTGTTTAGAAGATGAGGAAACCCATACATAATCTATTTATACTTTTATCTTCCTAATTCCAAAGGGAGGATAATTTTTTCTATTAAGGTGAATAAGAAATTCTATGGATTGTTATACAAGTTTTTCTTGATGTCCATTCTTCATTATTCTCTAAACTTGTGATTCATTGAAGAAGTTCCATCATTATAGTATTATCAATCTTTGAGTTATGTACAAGTATGATTTGATACAATTATTCATGTTGTGTAGTAGATAATATAAATACTTTTTGATTAATAATCATAATCTCCCTTTGTAGATGTATGATTGTAATCTTACATCTATAAAAAAACATTGATTATGTGCACTAAAGTTTATTGTATTTTATTTCCTTGGACTCTTAACCATATTTTTCTTTTTGTATGCTAATAGTTGTTGGTGTAAGATATTTATTTTCCTACCATTTAGCTTGATTTTTATTCAACCTTTTAGGGTTTTACTTATATAAATCTTATGTTTTATTAAGGGTTGAGTAGTCTAAATTAGGGAAATAATATGTATAAAATAACCACTATTTTTTTATTACAATTTTGAGTAAATTTAAATTTCTAAATATATAATAAATATGTGTAAATAAATACTTATCTAGAAAACACCTGATATAGAATATTTAAGTGTTAGAAACTGAGAAAGGAATTTTTTTGAGTGTCATCAACTAGATCCTTGTATCATAACCTCTCATAGATAGTAGTGCCACATTTGGATAAAGGCACCATGTGGCTCTAGTGTCCTGATATTGGCACTAATGTCCTCTATGCAGGAATATCCCAAACTTTTGGATGTACTTGTGTCTATGTTTCTAAGTTCTGTTCATGCACATACAAAGTTTGAAACTTTGTATTATGCCTATAATGATTGATTTATGATGAAAACCCTAATCCTTCTTGTAAGTAGGGTATGAGCTAAAAAGTGTGTTCATTAGTAGGATAGGTTAGACATCCTCAACAACATGTTGTGAAGAGATTTGCCTACATACTAATAATCTAAGGATGGATCAAGGCTAATGTAGTTCTCCCCACCTAAGTGATATTACAAGTGCATGTGATGCTAGTATGATAATAGCCTTGAGTGTGCTTGAGATTGAAAATATCAAAAATATAATCTTAGGGTTGTTATAGATGGTAGTATGCATAAGTAAGGTAAAATAGGGATTAATACCATTGATTTTTCTCAACTTGTTTCATGTTTGAATAGGTATTTTGCATCTAATTTCCATTTATTGGGAGAATAATTTGGATTGTAAAGTTTCACAGGATATTTGTCTAATATTCATGTGTTATGTACTCATTTTGTCATGTATAAGTCTATTTTGTCTTATCTCCATGACTTGTAATAGGTTAGAATATGAATAGACTCCACTTTTGGCACTAAGTACAAGAATAAGATGAATATTCATAGACTGGAAACATCTATATATATTTGGGATTATAATAAAAATAGAGTTAAATTTTTGAGGAGATCAATAAAAACTTATCTAGTTATGGTTACCTATGTGATTTCTTACTTTATTCTCTACATCCATTCTCATGTATAATGTTTGATTACTTTATATATAATTAAATTTGAGTACTCTATTTATGTTAATGAATCACTAGTTATTCTTACTTCCTAATTAGTGCATGATAATTCAAATTTTATATGTTTTTATTATCCACCCTCTTGTATGAATATGATACACTATTATGCACAATAAAGTATATCCTAGCTATACTCATCCTTATCATGTTTTGATGCTTCAAGAACCTCTGCTAACATTGGTGTGGTGAGCATGGATCACTTCTTTTAGAATAAATTATGCTAAGATGGTTACCGAGGTAGAGATATATTGAGACATGGTTAGACCAAAGAATATGTAATTTTGTAGAAGAAGAATCAAAATGAACTAGCCTTACCATACATGACATCATTCACGAGCATATTTGTGGAGAAATTTACAATTTTTTTGGGTGAAAATTGCCTAAATTGATATCTAATTAGTTAGAACAATTAGAATATTATTTTTTTAATCCAAGAATGAAAAAAACAATATTATAGACTGGAGAAAAGATAGACCGGTTGTAGAAATTAGAAATTGATTATATAAGAGTAATAGATTATTGGGTTTCTACTAGTATAGATGGATATATAACTAATTTCATAGTAAAAGGATACATAGATTTAAAATATATGGACTTATTTGTCATAGGAATTAGAGGTAAATTTTTGTAGTGACTACCTATCCTTGTGAAGATGTTGGTTGTGGACAAGACCATGGTGCCTACTCTAGCCAATATGGAAGTGTCACTTAGGATATATGGGGGTGTGTGAAACATGATAGTGAATGATGATTAGATGAGTAGATAAGACTTTAACATAAATATAGAATAGATACATGGGGAAAGAAGAGTTAGAATAAAATTTTGGATTCAAAACATGAGCTATGATAACATAATAAATGGAGTAAATAGAATAATACCCAGGTAGCTAGGAGTTGAGTTGAGAGTAGCATTAAAATAGATAATGAATGAGTAAGAATACATCATGAGTCAGATGAAAAATATGAATAATGAAGGATAAATAAATAAGATGATGAATGCTATTAGAAATAAAGAAGTGATGAAGAATGAGTGAAAGAAGAGATGTTTGAAGAAGGCAAAAATAGTGTAGAAGTAGAGTAGTTAGATGATATATGTAGTGCACATCTACAAGAATGGGTATTATCAGAAGAAGAACATGAATTAAGAAAATAATAAGAATAATGTCATAGAGTAATCATGGTTTTAAATGTAGAAGAAGAATAAGTCATAGGAAATAATCATTCACTAGAAGAACACACATCTCTATAACTTAATTTATTATATTCCTGTAAAAGTTTTCAACTAGGTAGATAGGAAGATAGTAGTTGGAAAGGTCCATTTTTAGAATAAGTACACCATTGGGTTACTAAAATTGAAACAAAATCTATTAAAAAGGTTTTAAATTCCATAGAGTTTGTTGAAACCAAGCATAGAAAATAAGTAAACATAAAAAAATAGAGTGTGTAGGTTGAATCTCCTAGTGTGCAAAAAAATCTTCATAGTATGAAAGCAGGATTACATAGAACACATCCTCATCTTATAATAAATTTGAAATATATCCCATTGAAACCAATTTACACAATGGGTTTTTTAGGATCATTTATAAATTTGGTGACATATGATGGGTCTGCATACCTTGAACAATACGTACTAACCTGTGAGGTGAGATGGAAAGCTAAGGAAATTACTGATGAAGCTATCAAGAAGTGCATATTAATAGGGGCATTGAATAGAAGATCACTTGATTTTATATACCATAGATAATTTTTTTAGGAAATTATATAATAGGTGAAGGAATGGCTCATCAAATATTTCAAGATAAATAAATGTAAAAGTCAAACTATTCAAGACTTGAAGGAGATAAGGTAGAAGTTGGGAGAATTAGTCTGTGACTATGATTTTAGGTTATCTAATGTTATGAACAAGATGAAATTTTTATTAGAAGATAAAGATAAATTTACATGGTTTGTCTAAGGACTATGCTCCAAAATTATATTTACTATTGTGTAGACTCAATATGCTACTAATGCAAATGCTAGAGCTACTTCCCTACAAGTGGATCAAATTGAAGACTATGAGGAATATCCTATCATAAGTTGTAAGATTGAAAATACATTACAAGATTTTATGAAGAGGATGGAGCAATATGATGAGGTAGATAAACCTAAGTTAAATCTATGGTGCATGGACTGTGGGAAAGAAGGACATCATAAGAATGATTGTCTTAAGATCAAGATAGAGTTTTCTGAAATCTTTTAAGTAGTAGGGCACATAACAATGTAGTTTCAAGCCCAAAAGGTCAAATATCTCACACCTAAGAAACCTACAATAGAATAAAAACATGCTTCTTGAGAAGAAGCAATTCACATAGTAGAACAAAGAGTCAAAAATGAGGAAAATAAATTCCAAAAGGAGCAGGATCAACAACAACAATAATCAAGTGAACAAGCTAAAGAATCCAAGGTTGTATAAAAGGCCTAAGACATAGAGTTTGATCAACATAAATCCATTGAAGTGGCTAAGAAGGAATAAGAAGCTACCAATTTAGCTAAGAAAGCATATGAGGTACAAGTTCATTAGGATAAAGAAGTTAAGCTCTATGCTAAGGCTAAGGTAGAAGAAGAAGAATATAAATAGGATGTAATAGTGTAGGAAAAATAGGCCAAGGAATATGCCATGTACACACAAAAATAAGACAAGGAAACTACAAAGAATAATAAGAATAAGACTTGCGACAAGTGCAGGCACAATAAGAAAGTGTAGCAAAGGCATAGGTACATGCATAGGCTATATCTAAATAAGCCAAGGTTACTACCCTAGTATAAAATAAAAATAAGTACATGCACAAAAGTTTTAGGTAGAATAAGAACAAGCCAAATAGAAATCTATGCAAGAAAAGATGAATAAGAAAGTAGAGGAGGAGGTCAAATCAAAACAAGTTGAAGATGTTACACACTGACTCAAGATTGTAGTAGAGGCCATGACCCATAAATAATAGGTACCTAAATAATAAAAAGTTGAAGTAAAGTAGCCAAAATAAGAAGAAGAACCAGATCTAGCTCCAATAGGTCCACAACTCCCATAATTGCAATTGGGAAGAGTTTGGCTCTAAGATGTCCTAATTATGGGTGCTTGATGCGCCACTTTCTCTCTCCCACTTGTAAACCTACCCAAAATTGAGCCTTCAATGACTTCAATCACATTGGTATCACTCCTTCTCTAATAGGAGCATCATTGGATATCTCCAAACTCTAATTAAGGAAATAACTCAAGGGCATGGTAACATTTCAAGAGTTCATTATGCAAAAAATTGCCTCTTTGGAGATAGAAATGGATCAATCAAAAGTTGAGAATATCAATTTTAAGGCTTGCCTCTATAAAACTGCAAAACTTATCTAGGATTCTTATCCTAAGTTGGTCACTCAATAAATCAGGGACCAAGTCATGTTTGACCATTGTAGACTCAAGACTCTGGTCTCTAAGATAATCAAGGACTGGTGCACAACATAAAAACTCTATGTAGTTGGAATATTAGGAAAATATGTTAAAACTAAGGCTGTAGCTCTCATCACTTTACTAGAGGAGTACCAAGTCATGTTAGACACTACTATAATACAAGCACAATAGGTCACACAAAACTTACTGGATTGGAAACAATAATTGGATAATTCTCTAGCTAATTCTAGTGCAGATTTTGCCATGACCACCACCACCGAAATAACCATGGTTAGCCATACTAACACTAGGGAAGAGAAATATGGACCACTCTAAGAGTCACTTAACACTATGGACATCATGCATGATAATCTCCTCAACTGGCAAAGATAACTCTTACATAGTTCTTTCATCTATCTCCAATCTTAATGTCATATAGATAAGATGGAACAATTAAGTGGTGAGATTCAGACTATGGTCACCAACACCAAGGCAATTGTGAGTATAAATAATGAAATAGATCTTAAGTAGATCATTGGTTACCATGCTTCATTGTGCACTTTATTATGGCTGATCCAAGAAGTGATGTTAGACTAGAATGCCTACAAGACTTATCTGACTTCCTTTTCTAGTGAAACCACTTAGATTTTCAACACACTTATGTATCAACCACCATTAGAGCTCCAATATATCATCATTTAGTGCAAGGATACGTAATACAAGTCTAATGACTCTTTTGGTCAATCATTATCTATGTCTATGCCACCTTTGTCAAGTTAAGCACTGCACATAGTATGGATTTTTTAAAATTTTGTATAGAATTTTATATTAGGGATGACTTAGTAAGACAAGTGGGGTCAAGTTAGTTGAAAACCTATAAAGGGAATTTGATTAGTTTTTCTATATTATTGAAAACCCAAAAAGTGTCATAGGTTGGTATGTTACTTAGTTGAAAACCCAAAAGGGCAAATAAGTAGTGCATAAGAGGTTAAAATAAAAAATGGTGCCTTGAGTGATGACTAAAAATCTTATTGGTTTAACCATTTCTTTAGCCTCTACTCGTGTAAATTTAGAGATTCTAAAATTTTATCTCATGACGAGACAAAATTTTAAGTCTAGGAAAGTGTTGGGAGAATAATTTGGATTGTAAATCTATGTAGGATATTTGTCTAATATTCATGCATTATGTATTCATTTTATCATGTATAAGTCTATTTTGTCCTATCTCTATGACTTGTAATAGGTTAGAATATGAACAAACTCCACTTTTGGCATCAAGTACAAAAATAAGATGAAAATTCATAGATTGGAAACATCTATATATACTTATGACTATAAGAAGAATAGAGTTCCACTTTTAAAGAGATCAATAGAGACTTATCTAGTTATGGTTACCTGTGTGATTTCATACTTTTTTCCTTGAATGCATTATCATGTATAATGTTTGATTACTTTATGTCTAATTAAATTTGAATACTCTACTTATGTTAGTGAATCACTGGTTATTTTTATTTCCTACTTAGTGCATGATAATTCATACTTGATATGTTTTTGTTATCCACCCTCTTATATGAATATCATACACTATTCTATGCACTAAATTATATCCTAGATATCCTCATCCTTAACATGTTTTGATGCCTTAAGAACCTATGATAATACCATCTAGTGGATAAAAGGCTAAAATATATGTATTTATAGTGTTTTGTTGCTTGTGTAGATAATAAAATATGTTTAGGATAAGCTTATAAGGGTTTTATGTTTGAAAATATATTTATTTGGGAAAGATAGGGTAAAGGACATAGTCTCCATTTTGGGGACACTAGCACCATGTGATTCTAGTGTCCTTAATGTGGCACTAATGTCTGACTGGTAGAAAACTCAGAACTAAGGTTCGGGATTAAGAAATGTGGGTCAATATCTATGTTTGATCTAACTAGGGATGCATGTGGCCCACATGAAGGATGGAAAAGTGTGATAATAAGAACTAAGATAGGTCTACAGCTAAACTAGGAATAGGTAGTCTCAAGGATCACTCTTAGCACTCAAATACCACTTTTAGGTAATTACATTTTCTCCCATTTGTGATATAAATGCAACAAAGTGAAATGACTAGTATAAAGGAAAAATAAATGTACCTAGACTTACGTATAAATTGAAACCTATGAATTTGAATATGAGTATATGAAATTGGGTCTGTGTATGTGAATAATTATTGAATGCATGACCTAGAAATGAAACATGCATAAATTAGTCCTTAATTAATAGATGTCAATAGAAAAAGATTATGCTGAGTAAAAAAGTAAGTAAAATTGAGTAAAGAGATGGGAAAGAGGAAAGGAATGAATAAACCTCATTAGGTACGTGAACCAATGCATGAACCTAGTGACAACCTATGTGTGTGTGTGTGTATTATTATTATTATTATTATCAATCATTGAATATCTTGGATTGAGATGATAAATTGCTCAATCCTCATGTGTGAGTGCTCAAGAACTCAATCTAGTTTTGACTTGATCATTTCCCACCTATACTTGGTGGATCATGACCTATGAATATCTTGGGTTGCACTGATAGTGTGTCCAACCCTCTCATGTGGGTACATCAAGAACTCAAGTAGGCTATGAATCCATCATTACCCACCCATGTGTAATAGATGCATCTAAAACTAAACTATAAAAATTAATGTAAATGCATAACTAATTATATCTAACTATGCATATTGGCTTTGTGGCCACTCAGGTACATTAGGTGTCTCTGGTCCACTCAGGAATGCCAACCACTACAAATTTAGTAAGGCATGAAATTGGTGATAAATTGAAATATGATATTAACTGTATACAATGAAGAGAATGACATAGCATTTACCATTCCATCTGATTAACTAGTGTTTAGTTGAGCATATGAAAATGATTTTTCATGTGTATGCCCCTAATTTGGTATATGAGTATATTGATTTTGGACTGAGTTGAAATATTATATCTGATTATCTAAACTAAATATAGGAATGGTCATGATGCACATGATCACCTTAATTTGAGCAATTGGTATGAATCTAAGCTAAGATAATGTGAATCTAAGAAAATTCATATGAATTTGAGCAAAAATTGAGTATAACTGATAAACCTATATCTAGATACGTGTAAATTTATACTATACCTAGTGTAATATTTTAGCCAAATTGAATTATCCTAAAAATGAGGCTATTGGAAAATAATGCCACATCTTGGATAATAATTCCATGTGGTCTTAGTGTCCATATTTGGGTGTTAATGTCTTTTTGGTTTGAATTCTGTCACTATATTGCTTTTTGAGTCACTATTTTCCTTTGTGTTTACCTGTGTTTGATTTTATAAAATTGAGCCTATTTGTTGAAAAATATTTTGTTAATGCAATATAAGAGCTTGATTTATGTGATAAACCCCTATGAATTCCCCCTCTTTTGATGGGCATTATTGAACCTATGCAAAAAATATCCCAAAAATATTTTTTTTTGTAAAATGTGTGTTAGATAGAATTTATGATAATTGTGTGATAATCTAATGTACTGTGCATTTATAACATTAGAATGCAAGATAATTTAAGCATATGTATGTAATGTAAGATGTATGTTATGTATATCATTGGAAAAGGGTATCAAGATAGATGTAATCAATTTATGTAATAAAAAATCTAAGTGAATTGAGTAGTTACCTAGGGAGATGGGGCATGATATCCATCACAACACCCAAATAGGAAGGGTAGATGCACAAGGTCCCTCATGGCATCAAAAATTAGTGTGTGTAAAAATCAAATATAAGTGTCATGGCCATGATTAATATAGGAAATCATATATATGAAACACATTAGGCATGAATAATAGGACAAGAGGACACAATACAAGGGACATGGGCACATGTCACTAAATCTAAAAAAACAAGACATACAAGGACATGTTTAAATGTCCACATACACAAACAAAAAGTAAGTTAGCTTAGATTTATATAGAAGGACATGTTTAAATGTTTTTATACACAATCAATAAATCACACATAAGGGACACAGGCACATGTCCAAGGCATACCTACAATGAATTGAAGTGGCATAGACCCAAAGAACAATGGCATATTCAAATTCCCTAGAATAGAATAAGAATAAAATTACAATAAAATCTAAGCTATGATATACATATGCTGAGTTTAAAGTAGTAATATATGATAATAACTTTGAGTATGAGTAGTAATGATCAATATCAAGATATAATAATGCTAAATATATAATGTAGAGTATATAAGGATAGAACCTGGTGATTGAAACTATGAATAAGATTCACCCAAGTGGGAAAATGTGTCAAGTGACTAACCATGGATCAATGTATATGCCCTCAGAGGGTAGATGATAACACATCTAGATCAGTGTAGTGGACCTAAGTCCTATATCAACTGACAAGAACTCAACAAGAACAAGTGAAGCTTTTAGTATGATAATATCAACTATACTAAGATAGCTAGCATATGTAGCATTTATAAAATATAAGAGATGTAAACATAAAAATGCATAAAATATGTATATTTTGTGTTTTTTGAGTAATTATTTGATTGTTTTTGTGTTTTTTTGACATATTGTATTGTTTTTGTATTTTATGGAAATAAGCTATGTACAAGCAACATGAAAATGAACTATGTACAAGGAAAGAGAGAGAGGAAAAGTATGTACAAGAAAATAGAAACCATACTAATTGATGAGTCTCATGGGAGACTCACTATCATTGTGACTTGTGTCAAAAATAGGAATGGTAATATCTCATGTAGTGTGATTGTTGTGCTCTATTTGAATGTTCTTGTAGTATAAATCTGAGTATTGTTCATCATCAAAATCATAATATTATTCAACATCAGAACTATAATAATTGGGAATGCTAAAAGGAATTGCTTCATACTATGGAGTTGAGACTTCTAAATTATGCTTTAGAATATTGATTATGATTTTTCCCTTTGAAAATTTCTTATTGTAGGTAGACGGTGTTGTGGAGGATCTTTTTTTAGAAATCCTCTTGTGAGAATTATTATTGGCATAACATGATTTTGACTTTGTAACTTAAGATCTTGTTATTTCTATAAAATTTCTTGTGTATCTAGATATTTTTCCTTGTTAAATTAAATCTATGAATGATTTGCCTTAGGATGTTTAATAAATACTGAACCTTTTTATCCAACATTATCAACTACTAGAATATGAGTAGTGATGTCTTGGGCCTGTTTGCCCAATCTTGACCATGATAATTAAATTGTTGTAGATATTTTTGACCAAACTCGTACTGCTATGAAAGTTAAGCCTCATTTTTGAGAGGTAGGTTTTATTAATTTAATTGTGTTTGTGTATTATATATTTCCCTAATTTTTATTTTTGAACCTTTTATTGTTTTGAGTTATGCTTTGGTAACCACTTTTGTACTATTTATAAATTTGACCCTATTTGAATTTATACATGTGTTATTTTATGTTGTTTGGATGATGTGTCATTGTTTAAGTCATTTGTATCCATTATCTATTGTATTTTCATTTTTAATGCTAAACATGAATTTGTGTGATGATCATGCATTCTATAGTATGCACAATGGTATTTGGATCTCCATATTGGGTGTAGAGGGGGTAGGTTGATCAACTTAGCTTTAATAATTTCCATTAGTACCTCACTTGAAATCTTATTTGGCCTTTGAATGCTTTTTTAAACACTAGTTGTATATGTAATTTTTTTTTAAAATTTTGTGTCTTGATATGTAACATTGTTTTCCATAAATTGACTAAGTGAAGATGCATATACATGGTTTACACTAGTGTGCCCTAGAGGCATTTGCATTGTAAATTGATTTTTCAATGTTTTAATATTTTCATGCAATATTTGATTCTAATTTTTTAATATTAAAATTATCTTACTCATATTGATAATTTTGATCACATAGAGTCTGACAAGTGTAGACCCTAGATGTTTTTGATTGAACATGTAGGCATACACATTGTAGGGAAGAGGTGTGAGTAGGCTGAGTATGGGGGTTAGTGAAAATGTTATAATTTGTGTCATCTCATGGAGGAGTGATATCTTGGACCTAGTTAGAGGGAAATTATATATCACCCTCATGGATATGGGGAGGAAAAGGAGATTATTTCTTGTGAATAAGATATGAGATTAAAACTTGAAACATAATTATTAGCTTATGTGCTAAATTATCTAAGTTTGTATGGGTTTGCTTGTTAATGTGATTCTACATAGGAGAAAGATAACATGATATGAAATATGACATTTATTACAATTGATATAAATCATCATATATACATGTGTTTATATCTTTTCTAAGTTCATTCTGAATTAAAGGAAATAAGCATGAAAAATAAAGTATTAAACTTTGCAATAAAAATGATTAATCTCTTCTGCATTATGATCATGCTTATATAAAATAAAAATTAGAATATATATGGATTTGAAATCTAAGTGTTGGAAATTTAAACCCTAAGGTTATCTAAATTTAGGATTTGTACAATGTTTGAATTAAGTCAGGTTCACCAAATGCTTTAACCTTTTAGGGTTTTACTTATGTAAATCCTATGTTTGATTCAAAGGGATGATAATTATAAATTAGGGAAATAATATGCATAAAAAAACCAATATTTTTTTATTTATTTGACTAACTTTGACTTTCAAAAAAATAGTAATAAATCTATTCAAATAAAGACTTATCTAGAAAACACCTGATGTAGATGATTTGAGTGCTAAAACTTGAGATAATAATAGGTTTGTGTGTTGTAAACTAAATACCTATATTAGAATCCCTCCTAGAAAATAACACCACATTTGGATAAAGGTGCTATGTGGAAATAGTGTCATAATATTGGTGCTAATGTCCTATATATATGACTATCTCAAACTTCTAGGTGCACTTGTATTTATGTTTTTGAGTTCTGCTCCTACACACATGAAGTCTAAAACTCTATATTATTCCTATAATAACTTATTTATGATATAAAACCTAATCCTCTTTATAATTAGGGTATGAGATAAAAAATGTGTTTATTATTAGGATAGGTTGGACATCCTTAACACTTCCATGTGAAGATATTTTCCTATATACCAATACTCTGAAGAGGGATACATCCCAATGTAGTTCTCCCCACCTAAGTGTTAGTACAATTGAAAATGATACTAGTATGATAGTGTCCTTAAGTACCTTGAGTGTGATTGAGATTGGAAATCTAGAAAAATTGAGCTTATGGTTATTGTATATGGTAGTATGAAGAATTAGGGAAAAATAGGGATTAATAACCTTAATTTTTCTCAACTTGTTTCATGTTTAAATAGGTATTTTGCATCTAATTTCCATCTAGTGGATAAAGGGATAAAATTCATGTTTATAGTGTTATGTTGGTTGTTAGGATAAAAAAATATGTTTAGGATAACCTTAGGAGGGTTTTACCTTTGAAAATATATTCATCCAATAAAGAGAGGGTAAAACACATAGGCATAATTTTTGGGACACTTGCACCACATGTCTCTAGTGTCCTTAATGTGGTGCTAATGTCCATCTAGTAGAACATTGGGCATAAAGGGCTAGGATTAAGAAATGAGGGTTTAGGACTACATATGAGTTGACTAGGGATTCCTATGACCCACATGAAGGCTATAAAAATGTGATAATAGGCTCTAGGATAGGTCTAAGACTAAGATATGCATATGTAGTCTCAAGTAGCACTCTTAACAGTCAAATACCATTTTTAGGTGATTACACTTAGTTGTTTTTTATATTAGAAAAATTTATCTCATATATATTAGGATATTGGGTCTTTGCCTTTTTTATACCTATTTTGGATAAGTTAGTCCCACATGCATGGTATGGTTAGGATTTTCCTAGCTTCTACCAATATGTACATCCCTTTATAAGCTTTATTGATATAAAATATTTGGAGTCTTTTGGATTATGGCGAGTGACTTAATTATGAGCTATGACAACTCTGAGAGTTGTGAGAGATGTGAGCTTTGAGCCTTTGTTATGCAATCCATTTCCATTTTTGAATACATTTGTTATAGATTCTATTCATTTCTTTATTTTTGGATTCAACATATTTGTGCATTTGATCTTATTATCATCATCTTGGACGTCCATTCTTGGGTGAATGTTACATGGTATCAGAGCTCTAGGTTATAATAATGGATATTGTTTTTTATGTTGTTTTTAATAGTTGAAATATTGAGTTGATTACTATTTTGTATTCTTGAAAATTGTGAGAAAAACTTGTAGATATGTGTGTTCATATGTAGTTTTAATCCTCTTTGTATGTGTTAATATTGGGGCAATCAATTTTAGTTTTTTTAAGTTTTAATTTTAGTTTTTAAACTTTTCCTTGGGCAAAGAAAATTTATTGATAGCTTCTCCATCCACCATGTAGTTGGTTTTTCTCCCAAAATCTCTTATCAAGGTTTCTTGTCACTTTTTGCAATCTTTTTTAATAAAAATGCTTGTTATTTTTCAAACTTCTCTCAAAATATAAAAAATCACTCCAAACCATTTTTGGGTTTTGTGTGCCTTATTATTATATTTGTAGATAATTTTGAATTTTTAAATTTCATTAAAAAATAAAAAATCTATAGCATTTTTAATGAGTGGTACTATTCATAAAAAATGGGTTTGGAAAACCATCTTCTTTGGTAAATAATGGTTTTCCCATACAATTTGTGGTTTTTAGATAATACATGTGGTTTTGTCAAATTAGTGGATGTGAATTTATTAAATGGGAGACATAATCAAGGTAGGGACAATATCTTTGAGATATTAAATGAGATATTTTTTACTTGTTTTTTTATTAAAAACAATATCATTGTAATGGTAGACTGATATTTTTGATTATTTTTGTATAAAAATAATATTTTGTTGAGAGATATCATTATGGGTAACATATTTTAAAAGGAGATATAACGAATTTATTTATTTATTTCTTGGTCACTCATATTTTCATTTGATGAAGATAAAGGGTGAGGCCCAATTCAACAGGAGGCCAAAACCCCTCACAAGCAAGAAATTTTTTATTCTTCTCCTTCTTGACCCATTTGCACACTAATTATCTCCTTTTGGATGCATTATAAACAAAACCCAACATCCCTATCTATATCTTGATTAGTTGTTCTACTTGGATGTCATCATCCTCACAATGAAGGTTAACTTCATCAGGGTGATGGGACTCATTACTGATCAGAGTTAGTTTTCTATTTTTTCTCTTTTTTTAGGGGGAGTTTTTACTATGGGTTTTATCCTTTTATCCACTTTATGAGAGTTTATATGTACTTGGGTACCTCATTGGGCCTCATTTCTTGGACCCAATTATTCTACCCACCTAAGCTATGCTTAAGGGTGGGGGTGTTGGTATAGGATATTTCTTTTCCAAACATTTGGCTTGCTTAGTTTTTTTGTACATTAGGGAAGTTTATCCCACATGTATTGGGGTGTTGGTTCCTTGATTTTATTACACCTATTTTGGGGAAGTTAATCCCACATACATGATATGGTTGGGATTTTCCTAACTTCCTCCTATATATACATCCATTTATAAGCTTTATTGATATGGAATATTTGGAGTCTTTTGGATTATGGTGAGCTACTTAGTTATGATCTATGACAACTTTGAGAGTTGTGAGAACTCTGATATTTGATCCTTTATTATGCAATCCATCTCTATCTATGAATACATCTATTGCAAATTCTACCAATTTTTTGATTTCTAGCTTCAACATATTTGTATGTTCGATCTTTTTATCATCGGTCTTGGAAATCCATTCCTAGGAAAATATTACAATAATAAATTATATAAAGCATTAATTCTCTACCACTTTTCCAACCCATAACACAATATGTAGTTTAGAAGGGTTTCATTTATCTTTGATTCATAAAACTTTTCTTCTACCCTACCTTTCCCTCATTTTTGAGTTTATTTTGATCCTACTCACCTTAGGTTATATTCACCCATCCACCCACCAATATATAGTATATCTTGGACTCACATCATATCTAAACCATCTGAGGTAAAAAACTACTTGGCTCATAACTAGTCCATCACCAGGTTGTTTATAAAATCAAATACCTTGAAAATCATGCCTTGGAATGAATATTTTCACCTATCCTATAACATTAGAGACTACCTCATAAAATTTATTGGTGTGAATAAAACCCACATCAACATGTATTTTTTTTATTAAATTCAAAATAGAAATCTATATAATTCCCATGTATTCTATGATATACACAATAGTGTCTTTTGATCTCCTTATAAGATGTACAGGAGGTGATCAAATCACTTTATTTTGAAGCATTTGTCTTAGGATTTAACTTGGGATATTATTAGCCTTTGGTATAATATTTGAAGCTATTGTTTTAGATGTATTTTTTTGTAGATTTTCATCTAAAAATGAAACCTTGTTGGGTATAACATTTCTAGAAGAATATGCAAATACATGATTAATGCTAGCATACTTTGGATTCTATAAGTATGTAATCTAATTTTTTAATAATGTGGTATTTGAATTTAAATACTAATTTTGATTCATAACTTTTCTATTAGCTTGATCATAGTGAATTTTTAATCTTTGAGGGATTCATAAGCACAAACCCCCAAGTATTTTGCTTTGAATATGCGCGCGCACACACACACACACACACACACACACACACACACACACACACACACACACACACACACACACATCTAGAGAAGATGTGGGAGGTGGAGGGATTTGAGGAAGGACATATTGATTACCTTCATTGGAAATCATAGAATGGGCCATTATACCCATTTAAGTAGTGATAGCATCAAATTTTTTTAGAGGTTTGGTAGCTATCACCCTCCTTAGGGTTAGGAGGAGGAAAATGTTCCTTTTTATCAAAATTAATCATGATTTTAGGAAAAATAAATTCTAATTTTTAAATTATGAATATTTTGATTAAAAAAGTAAGAAAAATAGTAAATAAAGAAACCCTAATTCCACTAGGGTTTTGATACTAAAGTTTAGGTTGACCAAATGTCTATCCCTAAATTTAGATATGTGGGTTTATCTAGGGTTGATGTCACATCCCATCCTACTCTTTACAAAATGATTTAGTATTATAAAATGGAATGAACTAATGATTAGTTAGTTTTCTAATTCAGATGGTATATTTGGATACATGTTAATTTATTAGATAAAATTTCTATTTTATTTCATGGTCTATTATGATTTGATGATATTTTCACATGTATTTTGATATACTATAATGTTGTGTATTATAATCATATGTTGAATTGATTTCATTTGTAGATTTAATTTATTATATAATAGCTCACTTGATGTATATATATGTTGAGTATTTTTTTTATCTTATTATAAGCTCACACTAGCTAATATTTTATTTGATTAAGGTTCTTATATGAATATCTCACCCTCATCAAGTGGAATAAAGGGAGAGCATCATCTGGGAGGATGATTTTGATATCAACAATGGGGATAGAAAGAAAGAAATTGAACCCACATACACACAAACACACTTGTACTTTACATGATGAGATGAATTAGTATTGATGTTATTTTTTGAATGTATTATGTGATTTATAACTATCTATTATTATGATTAATATTTCATGATTTGCATTGATTACAGATCATATAATTGCTTTGATATGGACTAGCCAATTTTAATATATATTTTTGTTATTGTTATTTATTAATCCTGTAATGCATAGTTTTTTTTAAGAATCCCTATGAATTATTTATGCAGGCTAAATTGTGGTTTGTTGAGTTATGTATCGAAATGAATATAATTTATTTATTATAAATATATAAAATGCATGATGTTATTTTACCCATTTATTTGCATCTAGATATGCAAGGTTTATTTGGATTTAATTTTACCCCTTATTAGTGGCTTAGGGGATATGGGACAAAATATACCCAAGAATTTATGATTTGGTTGGGTATTAAAAAATTAGGTAAAATGGGTTTTTATGAAAGGTATAGAAGTTTATAGTTGAATAATGCTTGGAGAAGTGGGAACTTATCATTTCCATGCACAATTCAAACCAAAAAGTTAGGTTATTCTAAAGTATTTGAAATAAATTTATATTTTACTATCTTTATGGTTTTGACTTCACCATTTGGTGAAGAGATGAGTTGTAGGGTTTGGAATGTAGCCACCATGCTAAGATAGTAATATTGGAACTTTGAGATAACTATATATAATATGGACATGCATTTATTAATTTGAGTCTTGTGATGAAAAACTTGCCGCATTTTAAGAGAAAATCAAGGGCATGTAGAACATGGAAAAGAAAAACAAAATAGGATAAGAAGGAAAAATGGAAAAGATGAATATGAAAGGCAAGAGAAGAAGTGGAATGAATTATTAGGAGTAAGGGGATTCATCTATTATTCTAAAAATTTAATATGAGTTAGCCATCGATTTCCTTAGTGACTAGGCAAGTGGTGTAGTTGATATTTTAAGTCATTAACATATTGTGGGCTATGTTTGATGTCAAATGGATTATGTTATTCAATTAATTAGTCTATGAATGAACTATAGAGACACTTTTTATATGGGTTAGGTTTTATGGTTTTTAAACTCTTAAAATAATAGACATTTTGGTCACTCTTGGTCATGATACTGAAACAAATGTAAAAATAAGTAATATAGTTTTGTTAGGTTTTTGCACATGAGTATATATACCATTTATGGTTTAAAAAAGGGTCACTCTTATGGACCTAGGTATGGAACTATTTTCCATCCATAGGATTGTAATATTGAGGATAAATTGGTTTCATGGAACCAAAAACTATTATGGAGTATTTCTACATTCATTCTTAACATTGGAAACTCTAATTGGTTGACCTACTTGTGTAAAAGTATGCAATAAAATCTTACCCTCTTCTTATTTTTTAGGCTATATAAATGTATCTCATGAAATATAAGTATATATAGATCTTTATTCTAAATTATTTTTTATTATATTTATTTATCTCCAAGTTGTGATGGTATAAATAAATGGAAACAATTCATTTACCTTCATCTTTTGAGTACCTCGTAGCTATATATAGTATTAAACAGTGGACCAATTGTAGTGAATGTTTATGTAAAATGTTATAGTAACTTAAAATTGAATATATTTAGGTCCTTAACTTCAGCATTTATAATGATGTAAAACCATACAAAGTATTATAAGATTTGTAGGTATGATATTTGTAGCCTCGTAAATTATATACAAGATGTAGATGTATAATTTATTCAAAGCTATCATAGTCATATATATTATATATTAAATATAAAATTAGGATTTTAATTAAGTTATTTAAAATTGTTTATATACATACATTTATATACATACATACATACATACATACATTCATACATACATACATACATACATATATGTGTGTGTGTCTATATATATTACACACACACACACACACATGTATGTATAACCTTTAGGTAGTACTTCATGGAATAAACATTTAGATAAATTTTTTGACAAATTTTATAGTTTTTCTAAGGTTTGAACAAGTAAATCAATATCAAGGATATTTGAAAGGGATTGTTTAATAAGTTTTAGTTGTGTTAAAATTACACACACACACAAACACACAATAGTCTTGAGAAAGTGATGGTTTACTTAATCCTTCCATTTGGAAACGGATTTGTTCAATAAAATATATGCATATCAATGTGAAATATGAAATCATATTGACATATGATAAGGCTGCACAATGCAAGAAATTAATAACATAGATAAGGTTAAAGGTTGAATAGTCTAGAAATGATTGATTGAATGTCCAACATTAACAAAGTAAATAAATCTTAGGATATATGTATAGGTGCCTTATTGATTTATATTTGATCCATTATTTACTATGTAAAGTGATAAATAAATAAAAATAAATGAAAAAGTTGTTAATATTTTTGAATACTCCAAAGTAGGTGATATCAAAACTAGTCACTTGAAATTCATTAATATGAAAAAATATGCCTAGGAAAACTCCTTATTAGAAAATAATCATGCATAATTATAGAAATAATTTGTATTGTTTGAGATTAATTGATATGAAAACATTTACATTTGGCATTATTTTTATAGGAATGTATGTTGGTGCAATTTTATATAAATAAATATATTATATTTGGATTCATTGATTCAGGCAATGATGATAAATCTATTTATTAATAAAAGTTAGTTTACATGAGTTCTAAACTTGTGACGAATGGTTAAATAAATTTGCCATAAATTTCTAATTGAATTTTATGCTACAAGTTATGAATAACATATTTTTGATTTATTGTATCAGTTATATAGTTGTATTATCTCTTACATTAAGGGATGATTGGTATATAAGGTTGAGGCTATGAAATTTATTTACCTATCATCTCGTAACATAAAATAGAATTAGATTCTTTAGCATAGAGTATGTATGTGTGGATTCAACTCAAATCCATGAGATATCTAAAATCTATAATGAAAAGAACTGTGGCCAAAGTAATGTTATAGGTAAAAACATTATTGATCCACTATACTATATAGTTTACATGTGTAATTTTTATATCATATTAGATAGAGGATTGTTTTACATGCTTTGTATGATTGTTTTAGGTATTATGACTATAATACACATAGTTCTTGTTGGGTTCTTGATATAAATACTGTCATTATCTACCCCTTTATGAAGGGAAGGGCCACTCTTAGTGGGGAGGTGTGTTGGAGACTAATGGTATGTGGTTAGATGAAAAGTGCCTAAATGATGTTCTCCCTCTCTTTAGTTGACTAACCATTTTGGATGTATACTCAAGGATATTATATTTATTTTGACTATTGTATGAAGATCTGATGTAATTTTATACTTCATATTATGTAAAATTAATTAGAAAATGTATTATTTGTATATTTGGTATTATTATGATTATTTAAACTATTGGTTATATATTTTTAAATGATTCATGTAATGATAAAAAAATGGTTGTGTATTCTTCATAGTTGTAAGGATGAATTATTTTAGTGTACCATTATACCATTCATTTTGTATATGTTATACAATATGAATTTTATCTTGTTCACTATTATATGTTGTTTGTAAGCTAAATGTAACATAACCAATGGGCTATTTATATTTATGTAATATTGTATATATATATATATATATATATATATATATATATATATATATATATATATATATATATATATATATATATCTTTTAAATAGTAAATCACTTATGTTAAGTAGTGAAGTGGATTATGCTAATGTATGATGAAGTAAAACATTTTTTAATGAATTTTAGTAAAACCCAATGGGGTTGTAATAGCTAAGTGGATTAGATTAGAATTTAAACAAATATGGTGAACCAAACTAATGAGTATGGAAATTAATATAAAATTTAGACAAATAATATTATGAATTTATAAAACTAAGATTAATAAAAATAGTAAACTATAGCTATTAATAGATATTGTAATGAATTAGAAATAAATGATACTTAAATATTTTAATATTAACATGTAGGTATAATCTATAACAATTTTGAAGTGGATTATAATATGATCCTAAAATAGTCATCATATTTTAGGAATATATTTTTTATGGCCTCAGACAATTACATCACATCTAGACAATTACATCAATGTAGGTCTTTAACCTTGCCACATGTGTCTTGTATGGAATAATGATTGGATTTAGATGTGACAAAGAATAGCCTTATGTGTTTTTTTCCCTCAATTTTTTGGTATTCAAATCATGTCCATGAGATGTATCTATTTGTTAAATGATCTAACACTAGCTCTTCACCCTTGGAGTGGTTATGGTAAAAATTGGTTAGTGGGATCATGGTGTCAAGGTACTTGAAGGACCCCTCTATTAATGGGTTATACCTACATAGCCAATGATCTAAAGAGGGATTAAAAATTATGTATTTATCAATTACATGTTGGCTTATGTGTGTACAAGGATATAATGTGTGATAAGTAAATACATATAGTGACCCAACTTGTAACTTGGCAAATATGGCTCATAAGCTGCTCTTTGAATGCTTAAGACCTATGGAAATACTAATACAATGACTAATATAGAAATATATATGAATAGGGTGGGTTTTAAGACTTCAATTCTTAATTAAGAGCTTCTTAGTAAATTACCTTGTGAGTTGTATGAGTTTTACAAATGTTTCTAGGTGATTGCTAGGTGTGGAATGAATGAGGGTTGATATTGTATTTATAACAATACCTTTTGGAATTATATCAAACTAAATCACTTAGTATTAAATTTAGGATATATTTATTTTGTAAATTTGGATGAATTATGGGCACTATAAACTTTTAGGAAAAGTGGACACTCATGCCTATTAGGAATTAAAAACTTTTAAAATAGATTTAATATGACCATAAATCATATCTAAATTATGCAATAACATGCATCATGGAAACATTTCTCAAGTGAAAAATATTATGAAAGCATAAATGGAGAGAATAAAAATCAATCACACATAACATATATCTATCGTGGTTCACCCAATGTGGGCTACATCCACCAAGAAAGTCCTCAAATAAAACAATGATCTAAAAACAAGATTACAATGAACTCTCACAGAGAGAGAATATCTCCTATTGAAAATGATACATAAAAGTAATGCTACACTTTCACCTACACCTAAACTTTAATGTATCTTACAATTTATTATATTGCACCCTATAATAAACACCTGTACTTTGCAAAAACATCTACACTTTGACTTTGATCCTTAAATCCATGCCTTGCAAATAAATCATCAACCTTTAAAGGCCACACCTCACCTAAATATATAGAAAACCAAGAGAAAATCCAAAAAATGAGGAGGATTATGAAATTCTTATCCAAGATAAGCATAATCTATTAGATTTCACCAAGATATTTGAATAATGATCATGTAGTAATGTCAAATTCCTGTAGAGGTAGAATGAGAGCTTAAAAAAAAAGAAAATTCCACAAAGGAAATGTTTACATTAACCAACTTAGAATAATAATAAAGTATATATAGGGTGAAATTAGGTCACCAAAAAGGTAAACCCCTAATTCATAATTAGAACCTAGTTAAAGGTAAATGACCCCTAATGAATTAATTAACTAACCTAAGTAAGATAAAAATATGTGCATGTAAAACAACTAGGTGGGAAAATGCCTACACTAACACCCCCATAAAGCACAACTTAGGTGGGTAGAATAATTAGGTCTTGGTAATAAGGCCTAATAAGGTACCCAAGCACAATACAACTCCCATAAACCAAGGTAAAGGAGAAAACCTGTAAAAATAAAACTCCTCCCTAAAATAGAGAAAAGAAGAGAAGAGAGCTAAAAATCCCCATTAAGGTATACAATTGACTATATCTACCTGGTGTCACCCAAGGTAATGCTTAAAAGTGACTGAGAATCAAAAGTAGATGCACTGAAGAGTGGTTCACCCTAAAATAGTGAGTTTGTCTACCAAGTGCCTGATGGATCTTCAACCAAGGTGTAAATCCCTATGAAAGGAATGATTCTCATCTTGTGAGGTAGATGGGCCAACTACTCTATGCCAAGATGGTGCACTAGAAGTAGAGGTAAAGAAGGTCTGTGGAATCCTCTATAACTATGGAATAGAATACCTAATGTTTGATGTATCCTAGATTATTAGACTATTTCCCTATAATTTTATAAGTAGACCAGAGGTAGGTGAATCAAGAACTAACTCTTGAATATTTGGAAGGTGATAAGGACATGGTGGAGGTGTGTCCACTTCATTGTTGTAGTCATATATAGAAGAAGAGTTTATAATATCAAAAAAATTCTTAGGCTCAAAAGTGTTAACATGTACAGGTGATTTTGAAGAGGAATTTGAAGGAGAGTCAGAAGCAAAGTGTGAGAATATATATAATAAATTCTGATTATTGACCATTCCCATAGCCAAAATAGTATCATTATATAACTCCCTACTATACACTAAATCTAGAGTGAATTCAACTTGCATGCCCAAACTAACTTGAGTGATTTGGTAGACTAATAGGAGAATAGTTGAGAGTGAGGGCACACTTAGAAAATTATTGAATGTTATACAACTCACTTCAATAGACCCTCTCCTGAGAACCTTTTTAGAAGTGTTGTCACCTAGTTGTATAGAGGACATGCCACATGGTTCCAAAGAACTAAACTCAATCTGTGAAGAGGCCATGTGATGTGAAGCACTAGAGTCAATGACCCATGTAGAAGGAGTTGGAGGCACAATTGTAACTAAGGCTTTGCCCTTTTATTTCCCCTTGTTATTTTATTTTGATTTTTATTTGCTAGTCATTTGCCTTAGTGGATTCATGGGTTGATGAAGATAGTTTAATAGAATATGGAAAACCTATATTGTTATGAATAGGAAGGCTAGTAAGGTGGTCAATTTGTTTCTTCAAAAATTTACTCTCATCATGCTTACTTAAGTAATGCCCACATTTTATTAAATCTTTTTTAGGCTTATGATTGGAAGAAGAGGTCACATTGTTTGATTTGGAGGTAGATATATTTTCACCCTTCTCATAATTTTTTTATTGTGCTTTCTATCTCTACTGTCAGAAGCCTTATCTTTCTCAATAAGTAGTGCATGAGATTTAGATGACTTTACTGTACCCATTTGTATCAACTTATCTTTCTCCCAAAATAGGTCAGCAATAAAGGTATCTAAAGAAGTCATCTTCCATGTGGTGTCAAGAGAACTATTAGTGGCATGGAAAGTGGACACAAATATTGAATATTTAAGACCTAGTTTAGAGAGTATTGATAGAACAAATTGTTCATCTTTATTGTTGATTTCACATGCTTTCAACTATAATCTCAAAAGTTTGAACTTGGTGAAGAAATCCTAAAGAGTGTCAAAGTCATTTGGAATCAATCTAATGAGCTCATTTCCTAGCTCATGTCCTCTCATCCGATCATGGACCCCACATAACTTGGTGAGTTGGGCCCACACTTTAATAGGTGTTTTAGTAGATTCAATGTGAAAGAGTAGATCTAGGGAGATGGAAAGACATATTAGTCCACAAACTTTTTCATAATGATTAAACCATTTTATTTTCACTCTAGCATTAGTAGGTTTAGTCTCAGTGCCCATTATAATTTGATGGTAACCCTTAGATTGTGAGATGATTTCCATTCTAGGTTTCCATTCATGATAATTAAATGGTGTAAGTAGACTAATAAAGAGTGAATCCATAGTGTAGAAGTAAATATTGTTGTAGTAAGTAAATAAGAATGTATAAAAAGAAAGAATGAAAAGCACAACATAATACCCCCTTAAAACTATCAATAGTGACCCCCTACATGTTTTAAATACAAACATGCTCTTATAGACATCATATTCAACTAAAAATGTATCTTGTGTAATAGGTGCATAATTAAAAGGGACTAGAGCAATGTCGAATTGAACTGATAATACATCCAAGAGAGAGTATAATCAAGATGAAATGAGATTTAAACCATTATACCATGAAGAAAATGAATGTTAAAAAAGGCCAAAAATAATACCACCAATGCATAGAGCTTAAAAAACTATTTACTTTAAAAAAAAATAACACCCAAAATGGAGATAAAGATTGAAAGTTATGTCACTTAAAAGTTCTTACTTCTACACATTCTCGGGCCCTTTCCAAAAATAGAATTTTTTTCACCTAAAATTTGATGCCCTCCTGAACATCATGTGGGGTTCTAGAGATTTCTTACTCAAACTTCCAAAAGAGCATCACTTCTACTCAGACTTTAGAAAGTGCTTTACTTGCTTAGGTTTTTCACATTGTTGTACTTACTCAGGATTTCAACTGAGCATTACTTGCTTAGGGTTCTGAAGGAGCTTTACTTTCTTGGGGTTTTGATAGACCCTTACTTACTCAAGCTTTTGATTGAACATTACTTGCTCAAGGTTTTGACTAAACACTAATTTCTTAAGGTTCTGACTAAGCACTACTTTCTCAAGGTTCTAAATTTGCTTTACTTGCTTGGAGTTTTGAAGGTCCTTTGTTTACTTAGAGTTATACAAGTTCTATACAGGCATCAAACTAGCTATACGAAACTTGATTTTTGTAAAATTCATGAACTTTATAAAAAATATAAGAGAGACCCATTTGAGATCTTAAAAAACTCATAAGGAATATGCAACTATATTTTTGATCTATGGTCATTTGATATGATTTTTGATGTATAGAAGAATCATGCCTCCAAGGTAAAAAAAAATGGCCTTGAAAGAACAAAACCATCTATGGTGAATGCATGAGAATCATGCTAAAGGAGACAAATGCATGAGGCTATCAAGAAAGATCTTATACCATGTTAGAGTTCACTAAGATCTCTAAATAGTGAGGATGTAGAATGTCAAATTATTGTAGAGGTAGAGTGAGAGCTCTAAAAACATGAAAATTCCACAAAAGAAATGTTTGCATTAACCAACTTAGAAGAAGAAGAAAGTACATATAGGGTGAAATTAGGTCACCAAAAAGGTAAAACCCTAATTCACAATTAGAACCTAATTAAAGGTAAATTACCCTTAATGACTTAATTAAATAACCTAAGTAAGCTAAAAAGACATGTAAGTAAAACCACTAGGTGGGAAAATGCCTACACTAACATAATCCACTAAGGGACACCTCAATTCCACCTCATCAAGCTTATCCAAAAGCTCACCCAAGAAATGACACACTAATATTGACTCTCCACCTTTAAAGGCACATTTTACAACAACAAGTGGTCACAAATAAATCTTAGAAATAAGTAAGGCATTACATTTTCTAATGAACAACTAACTCCATAAGATCAAGGAATTCAACATAGAAATGAGATAAAATAAGGAATATTCCACTCACATGTGGAGTAAGGTTCCAAAAAAGGTGGAGTATGGAAAATTACACTCCCCACATTTATGGAGCTCTCTAGGCCCCAAAAATATACTCCTAAGGTCATGTGATATCCCCAAAGGGATCCATACTCAACAACACCAACACAAGTGTCTATTTAAGATGCAAGTGTCTAGGGAGCTAAAAAATAAGTACAAGTCTAGAGCTGGTAGTGGAGGATAATAATAAGGTTTATAGTTTTTTCATAGTATATAAGGCTTGGTAATTATAGTAACAATGATTAGACTAAGAGATAATAAATTTAGGCATAAAGAGATAGTGAATGCGAGCCTTTCGATAATGGGTAGGTCTAGAAACAGAAGGTACAGCTACGATATGTATTTTAAAAGTATACAAGAATAAGATACTATATAAATAAAATTTAATATCTACACCTACATATATGTGAACTCCTTTTTCCCCTCTTTTCAAATTTTAAATTTTCAACATTTAGTTTTCTCAAATTTCAAAATGGACAAATGACTACTTCTTGTGTTGTTATAGGGTTTGTTAAATTTGAGTGTCTTGAAAATTTGAAGTATCCTTTAAAATAAAAATTATTTTGTACAAAATTAGGTTCAATTCTTTCTACTTTACTCTAAAAATTTCATTACTAGAATACATGGGGAAATGCAAACACATAAATTTAGTCATAAGTACTTGACAATGCTAATTCCTGACACATCTTAAACCACATGACTTGTACCCAAATACTTAAATATTATTTTCCATTACTCTAATAATTTTATCTATATGTGGGATTAACCCTTTTTTTATTATCATTATTACACAAAAACATAAATTTCAAATTGTTAAACTACTTAAAATCACCCTTAGACTATCTCTCACTTAGGATAAGTGTCCATGATCTTCTAGACAAGTCTGCCTAGTGTTTTGAAATTCAAATAATTCTTTTGGGTATTTTTTCATGTTTCATAGGGTTGTATAAAGTAAATTATCAAAAATTTACACTTATAAATAGACATAAAAGGTCATTAATTTTCCTCATTTTTATTCACTTGGTTTGAACTTTCATATTATTGTACATTAACCAAATCTACCTTATTATTTCCAAATTCATGATCACTCACAAGGAGTAGCCATAAACCAATTGAAAAGTATTCCAAATAAAGTTAATATCTATAATTATCAAGCATCAAAGCCATATTTATATCTACATACACATAATCAAGGAACATAATTACACCATCAATTTAGGTGGGAGAACTACATGATCTTGATAATATTCAATGGTCAATCATCAAGGGCATGATTGAGGTCAAATCAGCCCATTACACTCCCTCATTTGTTACAAGTTTTCAAGCTATCAAATTTACCTTCAGGTTTCAAATAATAAATAATAAAAATAACAAATAATGTGTAACATAATCTAAATCAAAATATCTCATTTCGATCAATAGACATGTGTAGAAGGCACAACAATTACTTTTTCATCATTGTCAACTAGGAAAACTCTATGGTCAATAAAATCAAGTGGCATGTGCTCCTATTTTTTTGAAATGGTATTTTGAAGAATTATTTTTTGATTTTTTTACTGATATATAATTATCATAATTTTAAATATTTATGTATTTTCTTATCATTCATTTAACACAATCAACTAGGATAAATCCATGGTCAATAAACATGAATAGCCTACACTCATGTCCACTTACAATGGTGTTATTTATAATTAGTTTTAGATTATAGTCCCCGAGCATACACAACTACACCTTTTTTCTGATTTCCACTTTCAAAAATTCATAATAGTCAGCATAAATCTCAGTTTGAGATAAGTTGTTTTCTTCATTGTGTTTTCCAAAATAGAAAATTTTCATATTTATCAAATTGAAAAAATCAAAGTTGTTAATTATTACATAATTTAGCATTTTGATATGTTCTAGTTTTACACCTATTAGAACACATACATTTTATTTTTTAAAACAAAAATAGGTTATAACACCAATTCAATCTAGTGTCAAAAGTAAAGATATGGTTTCAAGACTAAGATAGGTAAAATTAGAACATGCACATAGGGTTGAAGGAAATAAAATACATATAAATCATTTAAAAATAAAGGCATAATGATTTGAGATGGAACAAACTAGCATAATCAACTTGGATAGTGTCATCAGACAAATAATTTTAGTGGTCACCATAATTGTTTGATTTTTCATGGCAATGTATAAGTAGGTTTTTATGTCTTATTTCCTAATCTAAATAGTTAGAGACCTAATACATAATAATTTTGAGGACTATTATGTAGGTAGTGAGCATTTTAAAATATAAATTAGCTAAGTTCCTCTTCCCTCTTTGTCTTGTAAATTATATAAATGTGAGTGTAATATCAATATATATTTTACATTTAGATTTATATATTAAATTCCCTATTTTACATAATCTTAATTTCAATAGTTTTATCTTATTTAAATCACTTTAATCCTATATAGTAAATGTCTATTTTTAGGATGCAAGTGTGTGATAGGATCCATATGTAGGATATGTTAATTAAGCCCTCTAAAGGGTATATTTAGATGTCATGCCCCATTAGTAGATCAATATATTTTTAAATGTGGTAAACAAAAAATGTTCTAAGGAGAGAAAACTATGTGTATGATTCCCTAATGGGAAAATGCATACAAGGATATGAAAAATAAGGCACATGTTTGGGTATGATACCCCTATAGGCATATATAAATACAAATACGATGAATAAATATCAAAAAATATATGTAAAATAATATTTCCAGTTAATAACAAGGAAAAATGTGTCTCATGTATGCAAAGGTGTCCTAGATAGACAAATTAAATTAATGAGCCCAAAATCATATTCATAGGAATATGGGTGTATAGTACCAAAATATAGGCATGTATCAGTCAAGGGATGTGATATAATGTGTAATCATCTACGTAGAATGAAATAAGTAATAATAACATGTATGTATCCATGCAGACACTCAATATATGTATAGTTTATGTAAGTAATAACAAGATATATACAATCTGTGTAAAGTGACTTTATGTTGAAATGGAAAATCTACAAATATGTCACCATGTAGAAATTGTATGTATGGAAATACCTCCATAACTGAGGTAATAATGTGTACATATCCATATGTAACTTAGATAACCTACATCTCACCCACTCAAAGCATACCATGAGAATTATGTGTGGGAAGGATGAATATATAAAATATTATAGTATAAGAAAAAAAAAGTATGACATGCCTCAGATGAAAAATAGAAGGGCAAAGAAATTTTTGTATTTTCACATTTTATGAATGTTTCTATTTTTTTGAGATGGTTTGTAATTAAGGAAAAAAAATTAGTGACATGATAAGTTAGTGAGATGGCACATAAGTACAAGACTCCTAAGACATGACAATAAGAGGATCCCCTGTAAATAAGGACACAAACAATTAAACACATGCACACATAAGAAAGTGTTGACACAATAAAATTAATATAACCATGTAATTTCTATGAGAATATACATGTAAATATATGTATAAGATGAAACAATAGATATAGTAGCTAATGATATCTAGACCAAAATAAAAAAGAACAAGAAAAGATAAATATCACCATGCAAAATGTAATGGCAATGTCCCCAAGCTAGGATATTATGTCTATGATATTTACCCTCTAAGATGAGGGTGAATATATTTAATTATAGTATAAAATAACCTAAAAATATTCATAGAAAGCACTTGATAAATACCATGAAAATCATATGTGTAAACCATGGATATGAAAGCCTCTAACATATGTGAATATGTAACCATGTATAAAGCAATGCTTTGATTTTTGTATGTTGTAAATGTTTTTGAATCTTTGAATTTTGATGTTATTTACCCCTTCATGGGTGATATATGAGTCATGTATAGATACATGATGATAATAATAATGTGTGTTAACTTGATGAAAATACTAATTTTTATTGGTGTATACGTTAATCAAACATGCCACATACGTGAGATGTGTGTAATTGATTGACTTGGCATTATGTAATGTAGAAAGGTTTTTACATTGAGTGTGTAGTATATCTAGGGTATATTACATAAGGGAAGAATGTGTAGGTGAATGACACATAAAAATATAGGTGTCATCAGTTTAGAGATGACATTAGATGGCATGAGATTGAAGGATTATTTTTTTGCATAAAAGCACTAAAATGAATATTATAGAGAACTTGGAGTGTGTGATAATTCAAAATAGACTAAAAAAAAATTAGGTTATATAGAGGGAATTAAAGTATATTATAATACTAAATGGTATGGCCAAGGGATTCATTAAATCCTTTATATATAACCTTCTTGGGCTCCTCATTGGTAAGTTGTTATGGTATTCAATACTAGACTAGATCAAGACTAGGTTTTCAAGAATGAAGGGTTTTGGTGATGCTAAAATTTTATACTATATCTTGTATTGGCACATAAAATGTAACCTCTATACTTCACTATATTATTATATGAAAGAGTGTGTACTATAATGTTTGAAAAAATTAATGAATATTAATGAAGTGTTATCATCATATTTGTAAATGTTTTATTAGTGTACAATAATAGTGTAATTTATTATGCAATCTTGTGTTTGTATAGATAAATTATATGAGTAAGATGTATTGTATGAATGATGATATATATGGTTGAGTTTCACAAGATTCAAGGGTTTAAATGGATATTTAAACTTATAATCATGTGTACATGTGTCATATTATTTCACACAATCATATAATTTGGTTCTTGATGCTCTTAGTGTGCTTCAAATGAGATCTTCATGCTTGCATGGTTGAATATGACAATGTAATTATGAACGCATGTGCATTAATTATTATCTTTATTATTCCCTCTTATTTTTGTTATGTAGGAGATTCAAATAGATGGATCATGAATCTTTCACCACTTGAACATTTTAAAAGTTAGGGTTTAGGTGGGAAATAGTGGGAACATTTTGGTTTGATTGCTAGGACCCAATACACATCATTTGGAGAGATTATATGCATGTCATGGTAATTTTTGATAGCCATAATGAATCTAAAAGTTTGAATGAGTTTTGATAAAATTTTAGTCAAAACCCAATGTATGACTGGCTAAGGTTTTGGTCACATGAGATTAGGTATGGTGGACTAGAGGAAGGATCAAATATGCGTATAAAAGGTTAAAAAATGGGAAGCTTTTAGAAGGAGGAAGTGTTTCTTGAAGTTAGAGTAGGAAGTGTTACTATTGTATAATATCTTAAGAAGTGGATTTTACATATGTATGCCACTAGAACCCTTGTTAGAAGGGGAGGGTAGATGACATGTTTTCATGGTATTAATTAATGTTCTATTGAAAGAAAGATAAACCTTGAAGAATCCTTTTTCAAAATTTAGTATTTTGGAATAATTATCACAAAGTTTATTGGATTCACTAAATTGAGTCCATATAATGATGTTCATATGCACGCTTTTATTAAAAATAAGTAGTTTTTTAAAGTACGAGTATTGGTGAGAAAGTTAGTGTTATAATAGGGGAAGTGGTTTAATCATGCAACATAAGAGTTGTTACATATAATTCATTAGAAAAGTTTATTTATATGGTTATGATGAGTCTCAATGGAGTAAAAAGTATGGTATCTATTATGAGACTAATCCCGATTGTCACACAAGGATCTATTTGACATATTATGATGTTTGGGTTGAATACACAAGTATATATCCATTAGATAACACACCAACATGTCTATTATGATACAACTGAGTTTTTAAAATGTCATGGAATTGAGGATGTTGTAGAGAATCATCACAAGGGTAATATTTCTTGTCATGTAAAAGGGATTAATTCCCAAGAGGAGAATTATAGTCTATTTAAAACTACATCATTTGATTAGGCACATACTTAGTACCATAAATATGATACTAACAAGATGATCATTACTTTAACATGTAGAAGACTAGATTTATTAATGAATTTCATGTACTAGAATTTAAAAAACAAAGAATTTATAATTTGATATAAATATAATAGGAGGTGGATGAGAATTTAAGATCTTATGAAACAAGGTTTAAGACCTTGTTGTCAAAAATATCATATGATATTCATCTTTTACATATGAACATTAGTTTTTGGGAGGACTGTTATCTCCTTTTAAGATATAATTGGCATTGAATACTTTTATTGAGATAAAAGAGTCTTTGGATGTTGAATTATGTATGGAGGACTCAATAAAATATGATTTAGGGATAATTCCTTTCTTGTAATCATAGATATCAATTATGGTGACTTATCTAGAGTAGCTGAATTTTTTGAAGGTACCATTAAGGCCACACACAAGTAAGTGGTGTAAGAATTATAATGTCATGGGGATGGAAAATAAGAATGTGTTCAAATGAGAGTCATAGATAGGCAATTATGATATAATTTTTATGATCAGGAACATGAGACGTGAGACTATTCATTAGTTCAAAAAACAAAAAAGGCCAAGATAATTGTGCGGTGTAATGTGTGTGAATTAGATACAAATGATACAATCGATAATAGGAATATTAAAGAGATGCATTAAACACATAATTAGGATACTGTAAAGAATTATCTAAATATCAATCAATAAGTCAAAATATGGAGGAAGGCCCTATGGATATAGAGGTAGAGGTGGGATTTGAAAAAATTATAAAGGTTTGTGCTACAAGGGTGTGGTGATGGATCAATATCAATGAGATTATCTGAAGTTTACTAATTATGTGCAATATAGGGAATGGAATAAGATTGAATATTATCTTGGATTGATTTAATTTTTTTTATGATAATAAAATTTGTTTTGCTTCAAATATTGATTTTTTTGGCATGAATATGAAATTGCATAAGGATGATGGTGTGTTACAGGAAACAAGAGATGGAAAATAAGTTGAACTTATAAAATATGAATGTGAAGAAAAGAAATTAGTTGAAGAGGATTAATCTCCCTAAATTATTTCTTGTAATATTATATTTGATAGTGAATATGAAAATTTTCAAGAAGATGATTTGTATAAGCAAACAATTTAACTATTAGACAAATTCATGAATGATGAATGTAAGAAAAAAACACCTATTGAAGTGCTTGTAAAATCTGATATGTTGCAAATGACACAAGATGAAGATAAGTTAGCTTTTAATGAATCTATGGTAGAGTTTAATGAAGGAGATGAAATTATTTGGCATCAAATAATGATGGAATCAAAAGATTTATGCCTCATAGGAAATGGGGAGGCTATCAAAAAAGCTGAAGTAGATTCCATGAAGCTCTTAAAGGAAGAAGATGTTGGAGAAGGGGCAACAGTACCTCAAGTTTTTGAATCTAATTATTTATTTAGTTTTGCATGCATAGGTTTTGAAGAGATGGAGTCCTATATACTAGAATTCATTGAAGAAGCTAAAGAAAAAAATGAAACACTATGGTTCATACATCCTAAGAAAATAAAGAAAAATAAAATACAAAAAAATTGGAAGAGATGAAAGAAGAAAACAACATTATATTTGAGAAGGAGCTCAAATATTTTCCCACCAGGGGAGTTTGATGTAGGAGCATCAGAATATGGCTATGTAAATATTTATGTTGTACTTGTTTATAATTTTGTGAAAGTTTGGGAGTTAATAAGAAGCTCTGAATGCTTCAATTGTATTGGCATAAGACTTTTTAGGTGTAGTTGGAATTTCCCTCTAAAATGAATATTTGAATGTTGTCAAGAGTTTTAATTATTCCCAAGAGATATGTACAAAACTTACGTAAATGTGAAGCAATCCTTAGATGAATCTAGAAGACTTTGGTTACATTGAGACTAAAGAGGGAGTAGTTGTTAAGATAAAGATTAGTTGATAGAATTTTAGAGATGTACAATGGGATAAGTTCTATACCATTTATTTAGGAGTTAAATCAAGTAAAAAGACAATAATATAGGGTGAAGAGACAATATTTGAATAAAAGTGGAGCAAGGAGAGTCTTGGGACTTTAGGCATGTATAAGATTGTAATTAAGATATTTTGTATAATGATCAATAACATAATATTTAGATATGTAGTTTGTTTATATGATTGGAGCAATGTGAGAAAATGTATGATGAACCTGTTTGTATATTTTTGTGTATCTTGGTAAGTATATTACGTGTTTATTAAATATGTGATATATGGGTGCCATATTCCTTATTAAAAGGATTATACAAATCTTGGTGGACCTGTGTTTTTTGTATAAATGTAAGGAGAGGATTGTCATTCTAGTTTACAATGATCTATTAGTATTTGCATAATTTTTCATGCATCTTGTCAATATAATATAGATTTAAGTTTATAAAAGAATCAACAAGTCATTAAATAGATTAAAGGAACCTACACATGCATTAGACAATCTATTAGTTTGGTTTTTCAAGATTAACATGCAAAAAAATATTTAGTTGTAATTATATGAATAGATGGACAGGTGGTAAATAATGATAGTTAGGATGAGACTTGGATGAAACTACAATTGCATGGCATCATTTAAGTTATTCCCATGAAGAAACATGACCACAGTACATATATATTATATATATGACCTATCAAGGGATAGAGAAAACACATATTTATAGTCTATTAAAAGCCCATAGAGGTTTTCAAATTCTATAGAAATCCTTGATTGAAATGGAATGTAGTTCCAATTGAGTTGAAATAGCTAAGATAAAAAGAATGGTGGTGGCATAAATTTTGGGTTGAGTTCAAGAAAAGAAAAGAACAGAACTTGGTATGGTAAAAATATTAATGTTGTTAGCTGAAAAGGCTACTTTGAGAGGTTCAAATTCTATATGTGATATATCCATCAATGCATGAATGGTTTAGTTAGATGTCAATCTTATTGTTAATGTGTTTGTGTCAGTCAATAATCCACTCATACGACCCAAAGAAATCTTCAAAGCATGTATTCACATGGAGTGGAAATTGTCCATGATATCCATGCAAAGTAAAGTTGGAGATATTATGTATAAGTGTATCATCTTATAAAATTGTTGAAGTCTTCATCATAATTTTAGTAAGTGCATATGTCTAAGAATTAATTATTTTAGATGTGTAAAAAGGTATACAAGGAATAATTGACATTGAGAAGTGTAAGATTATTTGAAGAACAAAGAAGGATTGGTGCATGTAACTTGAGATATAAATATGCCAAACCAATCACTTTAAAGAGGATATTTTAAATAGATTAAAGGATATAAGTGAAGATACATTACTATAGATTGTGTAAATAATTCCATATTTCTTAGGTTTGAGATAGAAGGATTTGTAGAATTAATTACAAGGTAGGTGTCTATCTTGCCAAAGGAGATCTAAATTTCAAGGGATCTGATTTGATTATTAAAAAAATGATTATATATATATATATGTATATATATATGTATATATATATATATATGTATATATATATATATATATATATATATAAAATTGACAAGGACCATTTAAAAGTTGAATGGATGTTGGGTGACATGTACATGAACGTCTCATTTAGGATAAATCAATTATATATGCTAAAAGATATTCTACCTCTTTCTAAGGATGAATCAGGAGTAGGAAAATAGAAATTATATGAAAATAGTATTAGACAAGTAGCATCATATGTTCATGTGATCTGGATGATGCAACTAGGCCTCCAAATTCCATTCTTAGGTGCATGGATTGAAGATATGGATCTAATATCTAATAATCCTCCTATATTATTCTTTGTTGCATCAAGACTACTATCTCTACCTCATTCATAGACTAATCATGATTTGACACATTCTCATTCAATGACTGTATTGGAAATTCAATTAGTATACCTAGATTGATGTCTTCATTAGGATCCATTTAAGGTAGTACTTTGTTAAAGTCTTTAGATTCTTGATAAGCATCCAAACATGGCTATAATGAATTTAATTTATTTTTGATGTATAGTTGGAAAAATACTCTTTACAAGACATTCATCAATCTCCACTTGGGGTGGAGATGGATTATCAAAATTTGCACAAAAACTCTCTAATTTATCCCAAAAAGCCTCTTCGTCATGATCAACTAAAAAGACATGAAAATCATCAGTATTCTTACTATTTGAAACATGTTGATCAAATATTTCTATCTTTTGGATGAAGTCAAATGAAAAATCTTGATCTACTAAACTTGTCTCATCTTCTTCAAGAATATTCCCCATCTCAACAATTGCTCTATCTGAGTTGTATTCACGGCTACCTTCTGAAGAAAAAAATATTTGCACTTCATCTATCTTAGCTACAAGATCTTGAGAATCCTCCTACAATTCCTCTTCTTTAGCATTATGAAATACCAAATCATGTTTTTCCTTTCTCAATGGTATCTAAACTATGATTTATTCTTCTTGATCACTCAAGTCACCTTTCTTTCTATCTCTTTGGCTACATCCTCTTGGATCACCTTCACCTCATCTCTCTGCTAGACTTTTTCTTGAATGGATTTCCATGAAGAAAGGATTTAGGCTTCTAAGGAGAAGATATGAAGGTTGAATGATCTCTTTATTGGATTCAACAACCTGAATAATGCTTGATTCTTTCTCTTTCTTGCTTGACTCCACGATTTGTCTCCAAGATGGGAAAGATAAAGGATCTTTGTTAACCTTTTGATTATATTTATCCTCCTCTTTCCTTGTCTTTAGCTCCAAATATTTGATCTACTTATCAATATTCTCCTAAAATATTTTCTCTTTAAAGTGTTCAATGATCTCAACAACAGGCTATGCCATAAAAATCTCTCTCTTTCTTTAACAGTTCTCTTGGATAAAACTCCAAGAAGGGAAGGTCTAAAAAACATATGAAGAATTTGGAAAATTCAAAGGGGATCTTGGAATGATCTCTTGAGAAGGAATGGATGGCATATAAGAAGAGTGAGGCTAAACCTAATGATCCTTAAGGCCTTTTAGTTTGTCTTCAATACTTTGAATGTAACCACCTACATCCATCATCTCACCAGTGAGATTGCCCTAATTTTCTCTCTCAATAGGTGCCCTTTGCTCTTTTATTTGCTTCAATGACCCTCTCACATAATGGATTTGGTGAGTAGGGGTATCTTGGCCATAATATCTCTCTGAATACAACTCTAGTGCATGCTTTTCAAAGCTCACTAAAGTTTTTTTAAGTGTTGGTATGGATCAGATAGCTACAAAATGGCCATGATTAGGTTGGGTAGATGGGTAAGATGGCTCATGATAGGGCTGGTAAGGGATAGTATTATGATGGAATGGCAATTCATAGGGAGTATTAGGTTAGTACTCCTACATATATGCTTGATACAAATCCTCAATCTCTTAGTGAGGATCATATTATGGTTGGTCATACTGATCATAGTGGGGATTATATAGATCGGTACAAAAATAAGCCATTAGAGACCATTAGTAAGCCAAATACTAAAAGATGTCAATATTGAGTGATACTTGATGTTCAAAACTAGTTTTTAGTTCTTGAAAGTTGTACTAATATTTTGAATGACTTCAAAAGGCTAGTATGTAGAATGATGTCCCATCGAGCATGCCAAAAAATGTTATCACTTTGGAGAGCACCCTGTTTAAAGCTATGTAAAACACACCCTCACTCTAGCTAATACAATAGGATATTCTTAGAGTGTGGGTGATTATAGGTCGAGAAGAACCTCAAGAGAGGGTTGGTTCCCTTAATATTTATCAATTAAATCTAATCTACTATGATTTTTGGGATTAAAAGGGAGAAAGAAATTGAAATGGGAAATCTTATCTAATTGGGTGATGCACCTAAATGATTGGTATTATTTGAAATCTTTCTAAAATTGATTAAGATACACATATGAATCTAGAATAAAAGTTTTCATTCAATCCTGAACATTGGTGTTTCAAAAGAAGGCCTAAAAGAAGTTTGTAAAGAAAATTTAAATCCTAGCTCTTCAAATGACCTATAGAGCTTGAGATTTTCATAGTAGGTGTGGAAAAGACCTACAAAAATAGAAAGTATATGCCACTTTTATACTAATACATAGTCAAATAACACTCTATTTTGATCCCAAAAACATATGTAAAAAATCTTCTTTATTTGATAAATGGTGTCAATTACAATTTTTGCTCTACGTCAGGAATTATACAATAATGGATTGAAAAGCCAATATATAAGTCTTAAAAGCTAAGAATAGCCTAATTGGAGTTGATTTAAATAAATAATAGTATTATTTAATTAAATAAATACTAAAACCTTTTAATATTATTTAATCAACTCCTTTTTACAATATTTAGAAAACTCCTTTTTACAACATTTAGAATACTCCTAAAAATAGCTTTCCTTCACAAAGCATGCATGCACTCTCAAAATTTGGCATGGAAAATAGGTGGTGGGACCCTTGTTTTAAAATTAAATCTTCTTACATGAAAAATCTATAGCACATCTTGGAGGAATAACAAACTTTAATTGAATTTGATGAGCCTTGAAGTGTTTGAAAACTTTGCTTGTATGGAATGCTAAAAATAGATGAGGAGCTTTGACTAGTCAATCCCAAAATAGCTTTCTTTTGCATGGAAAAAGATTATATAGGTTGAAAATTTCATTAAATAATCTTGTAAAAGTAGGTATGCAGTAGGGGGATCCATTTTTAACTCTTTGATGACCAATTCCATGCCAAACTCAAATTTAACACGTTGATCAATTAAGCTATTTAGACCAATTAGGCCTAAAGGCTAACCTATGCACCTAAACACCATTAGAGATACAATAAGAATCCATGAAAAAAAATTATACCTAAAAAAATATTCTTCATCACCAAATATTTGATTTTGATGAGAAAACCTTTGCCATTTAGTCAACTAGGTTGACTAGGCCTATTTTGCTCGATTTTTTAGTAGACTAGCCATTTTGATTGAGCTGGTTGGGGCAATTTTGTCAGGGGATCTATAGCTCTACCAATTAGAGCACAATTGATTACTATCTTATATGCAATTAAACACAAAATTATACCAAAATGATAAAGTAGCTAGAAATTTGAGACAACAAAGCATTTGAGAGACAATACACACTCTTGTATTAAATACTACTAGAAGAAAATACAATAAGGAAGATGCCACTTCTTCCTCCACCTCAAAGGCTTGCCACACCTCAAGACCTTCTTCCCTCTCTCTCTTGCTCAACACAACAACTCTAAAGCCTGAGTTGCTATCCCTCCTTGAATGCTTCAGCTGATCTCCTTGACCTTGCTAGCTTCAATGCTATTACTTGCCTCCTTAGATTCTAATACAATACATGCCTTATGGGTCTATAAATAAGATCCCATGCTTACAAAAATAGAACTCAAGTTACAATAATTAGACACGCAGCTCGTGACTATAATCAGTTGCTTGGCATGCAAACACTTGCTTTGCTTAACTGACTGTTCATCAACAGCAGTTCTGAAAATACACAGGCGACCGACGCCGGTCCCTACTGTTCTGGTGCTGCTGACGTCGGCCGACTCCCTGCCGTTGCCGGTCTCCTTCTCCACTGCATCTGACCGACGTCGGTCATACTGCCGATGCCAGTGGCTCTGGTTCTTCAGCATCCTTCCTCTTGTGTCTGCAAATAGTTGAAGCTTTTAGCTCCACACCATAACAATCTCCCACTTGGAGATAAATAGTTGCAACCTATTCCTGTACCTGTACACCATCTATTTTGTTCCTTAGGCTCTGTATCCCTCTTCAATGTCACTCTTGAAGACCAACCACCATGCAGACCTGTCATGCAATACATGTACCTTATGCCACAAGAATTTTGCTGCTCCCAAATTCTCCATGACATACTTCTGAACCAACTCTACCCTTAGCTCAGAAAACTCCCTGTATATGAAACCCTGCAGCAAGTAACACAATACACTAACAGGATAATGTAGCTAATATTATCCAACCTGGTAAAGATAAAATACAATGGTCAAACCTCCATTGTTCTGCAGCATAATCAAGACCATATACCATAGCCTTCTATCTCATGTGTCCATCCACTCTCTTCTCTAAAACTGGAATCCATCCCTCTAACCAGTGCTTCCTTCCAGCTGACAACACTACCAACAAATACCTATTTGGTTCTCCAAGGACTCACACTCCTCATCCATGCCAAGCTCCCACTATTTTTGGATTCTACCTGCATTGCTTCTTCCATCTTCCTAGTTCATGACTATCAGTAAGCAATATAAAGAAGGTGAACAATGAATATGAGGTTCATACCTTTCCTGACCTCCACATGGGTGTTTGAGACTAATTGATTCACCCAACATCCGTTCCAGTGACCGATATAGGCCATCTCCTAGTCTACTCCCGATTGATGTCGCTTCCCTGCACTGACCCTGACTGTCGACGTCGTTTCCCTGGCCGACACCAGCGTCCCTCCTGCCGACGTCGGTCCTTATGACCAACGTCAGACTTCTCCTGTCCGACCTACTGACCCTGTTGGTCTGCACATGATCGATGTCGATATCTGGATGACTGATGTCAGTGCCAAGCTACCGACATCAGTGTTTGTGTGTTCCTATAAGTGATGAAATTTTCATCTGCGAGCTCTTCTTGGATCAAACATCTATCCATGCTACCTTGCTCAGATTTATTTAGCCCCTGTGACTGATCTCTGTCCTTCATCTCCTCCATAAACACCAAGGCTTCTTTGTTCCTATCAAAAGCATCAAATTTCCTCTTTCTGTAATGAACTGTATCTGTGCTTTCCAAATTTGAACACATACCTTTTGAATCAAAAACTTCCATTCCCTTCCTATTCTTGTGACCAAGCCTATTAGGCCACATCTTCGAATCTACACCATAAGTAGAATCAGTAATACAAGTAGACAGATAAAGAGTATCTACTTTCTTACCTCTTGTTAGAACAAGTGCTCCCTTGGTAACCTTCCAAGAATCTGTTATGAGGGTTATTGTGCATCCCTCATCTCCCAACCTTCCTACAGAAATCAGACTCTGCTTCAGAATTGGAACATGCATGACCTCTTTCAACACCCATGTGTTGTCAATCTACAATCTCAGCTACACTTTCCCTTTGCCAACTATCTGACAAGGCGTACCATCCCCTAAATAGAGCACTCCAAAATCTCCCTATTCATACTCATAGAACAAATCTCTATTTGGGGATGCATGAAAAGATGAACCAAAATCTAAAATCCATGATCCTACTTGACTATCCGAAGAAAGTATGAGAGCATCCTGCATCACAAAATTTGCATCCTTTGCTTCTTCAGTACCTGCATGTTGATTCTCTTTATCTCTCAACCAACACTCCTTCGTATGTCCTTTCTTTCCATAAAACCAGCAGGTAATACCTTTGGACTCAGATCTCCTTCTCGACCTTGATTTCCCTTGCTCAACCTTTTCCCCTACCTTCTGCACTTAGAGCATTCCCTGATGATTCACCTATGCTTCTCCTGTGTATTTCTTCATTCAAGATCACACTCACAACATCATCAACTTTTAAGGTTTTAGAAGCAGATGCAGAATTACTTACTACCATAACCAAACCGTCCCAACTTTCAGGCAAAGAACATAAAATCAAGAGAGCCTTTAACTCATCATCAAAAACAATATTGACTGAAGCTAATTGGTTTACCAAACCATGGAAATCACTGAGATGAGTATGTACCGATCCACTTTCCTGCATTTGCAAAGTAAATAGTTGCTTCATAAGATATACCTTATTAGAAGCCGAGGGCTTTTCGTATAAGTTTGCCAAGGACTTTATCAACTCTTTTGTTGTCTTGCACTATGATAAGCTGGAAATCACAGATGATGCAAGGCTCAACCTTATGAAATTGAGAGCCTTCCGATCAAGAACATTCCATTCTTCATCCTTCATATCTGTGGGCTTGCATGTAACCCCACCCAACGGTAAGTACAAATCCTTCTGATACAGATAGTCCTCAATCTGCATCCTCCAATGTTGATAATTCTTGCCGTTAAACTTCTCCATTCATAGCCTACTTTCTTCTGCCATTGCTGAGCTCCCACTCAATCAAAAAACCCTGTGAATGACCTATAATCAAAAACAATACCCTGCTTCCTGCAAACCATAGCTCTGATACCACTTGTCAAGGGATCTATAGCTCTACCAATTAGAGTACAATTGATTACTATCTTATATGCAATTAAACACGGAATTATACCAGAATGATAAAGTAGCTAGAAACTTGAGACAACAAAGAATTTGAGAGACAATACACACTCTTGTATTAAATACTACTAGAAGAAAATACAATAAGGAAGATGCCACTTCTTCCTCCACCTCAAAGGCTTGCCACACCTCAAGACCTTCTTCCCTCTCTCTCTTGCTCAACACAACAACTCTAAAGCCTGAGTTGCTATCCCTCCTTGAATGCTTCAGCTGATCTCCTTGACCTTGCTAGCTTCAATGCTATTACTTGCCTCCTTAGATTCTAATACAATACATTCCTTATGGGTCTATAAATAAGATCCCATGCTTACAAAAATAGAACTCAAGTTACAATAATTAGACACGTAGCTCGTGACTATAATTAGTCACTTGGCATGCAAACACTTGCTTCGCTTAACTGACTGTTCATCAACAGTAGTTTTGAAAATATACAGGCGATCGATGCCGGTCCTGCTTGTCTAGTGCTGCCGATGTCGGCCGACTCCTTGCCGTCGCCAGTCTCCTTCTCCACTGCATCTGACCGACGTCGGTCATACTGCCGATGCCGGTGGCTCTGGTTCTTCATCATCCTTCCTCTTGTGTCTGCAAATAGTTAAAGCTTTTAGCTCCACACCATAACAAATTTCAAGATTATTTCTAAAAAAATTAAAATTTTAGGATGAATAAAAATTATTAGGATTTGAGATCCATTGATTATATTTCATTGAACTATCTTGTATTTTATTTTACATGCTTTTTCCCACAAAAAACATGGTTTCTTCCCTCATTCGTACAAATCAATGCATAAAATTGATATTTATGCAATTATTTATAAGTAATTGATGTTTGAAATTTTTTTTAGGTTGATCCATGATTATTTTATGCTAATAAAATTAACTTTTAAAAACTAGTTTTTTAAGGTTTTAATCAGGCTTTGAAGCTAAATCTTCAAAATGATGATTCATGAAGTACATGCCTCCAAATATAAAATTCATAAAATTTATGTGTATTAAACTAAACCCCCAAACATCCCTGAAAATATTGGGTTATCATGCAAAATATATGAAAAGTTATCACATGGAAAAATCTACCTGTGGGGTTTTGACTGTATTTTAAATTGCCTACACTCTTAATGATTGTTCATAAATTAAATCCCTTCAAATAGTCTAAATGTTTTATGAATTATAATTAAATAGTGTTATTCAAAACATACTAAGATAATTTGACTAAATTCGACACATGGTGAAAGACATGAGTATCTAACTGAACATGAGGCTTAGAAGGGCGTCTAGAACTGCAAAAAATGAAAAAATCACCAAAATTAAAATAAACCTTCACCTACTTCCCAATGAATTAAAAAATAATCATGGAGTCTATAACATGCTATCAAAACACTTTGGAATTACATTTTTATTGAAAAGTAAAAAAAAACCCTTTTTGGCCTATACGCCTATTTGCTTGCATAAAACTGTATGAACATGGTTTGCTTAAAATTAAGAGTTTTTACACTATTTAAAAGTATAATTATGATGTAAAAACATCATCCCATGATTTTAAAACTTTTACCTTGACTAAGAATCTTTTTTAGCACTCAAGAATGATGCATGCTCCAATGGTGACCTCAAATGAATAGGTTGAGGACTGTTACAAAACAATGAGTATATTCACTCATCCAATGGCCATGAAACTTTTTAAATAGTTTTTCAAGTCATTATTAACTTGTCTATAAAATTTTAGGTCCTAAAACCACATATAGCTATTAAAATCCTTAATTTCCTTCAAAATTGACCCCCTGTGCATGGATTGTTTGCATATTTGAACTTGACAATGCTCTTTTGAAATGACAATGACCCATTTACAATCCATTTTTGAAATTTTTTACCAAAATTAGTGATTTTAGGCCAAAATTTATTAGTTTGACCTGCTATAAAGGGATATTGGTGAGATTTAGGAAAGTTTTGAATGATAGGGGTAGTAATTTGACTTTGACAAGCCAAATTACTAACAAATTTAGAAAATTTTGGGGGTTGAACATCCTGATGGTCAAAGAGCTCAAAAAATTTGGCTATGAAAAAATTGGATATACACTAAATATTAGAAGATCTTTTGTGGGAAAAGATACAAACAAGACAACTGACATAAACAACATCAAACATGTGCACGTGTGCACTTAGAAGAAAAGACAACAACAACTAGAAAGGGAAAAAACAACAACTAAAAACATGTATGGATACACACTTATAGGAATTAAACAATAAGAAGTCTATCATATACAAACTACCCTCCAACTTGTTGGCCCTCTTGGATCAAATAGAAAGCTATTTGATGCACCATGGAACTTTGAAACATGATTACTTCCTTTTGATAGCCTTCTTCTGCAAATGGGAGAACTTATATGTTTATGTGTTCTGGATGATGCAACTAGGCCTCCAAATTCTATTCTTAGGTGCATCAATTGAAGATATGGATCTAAGATCCAATCATCCTCCTCCCATATTCTTTTTTGTTTCATCAAGACTACTATCTCTACCTCATTCAGAGGTTGATCATGATTTAACACATTCTCATTCAATGATTGTATTGGCAATTTAGTTAGTATACCTAGATTAATGTCTTCATTAGGCTCCATTTGAAGTAGTACTTTGTCAAAGTCTTTAGATTCTTGATAAGCATCCAAACATGGCTGTAATATGACTTTAATTTCTTCCTGATGAACAACTACAATAGTACTCTTTACAAGACATTCATCAATCTCCACTTGGGGTGGATATGGACTATCAAATTTTTTACAAAAACTCTCTAAGTCATCCCAAAAATCCTCTTCATCATGATCAACTAAAAGGACATGAAAATCATTAGTATCCTTACTATTTGAAACATGTTGATCACATATTTCTATCTTTTGGATGAAGTCAAATGAAATTTCTTGATCTTCTGCACTTGTCTCATCTTCTTTAGGTATATTCTCCATCTTAGCAATGGCTCTATATGAGTTATCTTCATGGTTTCCTTCTAAAAAAAAATTATTTACACTTCATCTATCTCAGTTGAAAGCTCATTGATAATCCTCTTGCAACTCCTCTTCTTTAGCATCATGAAATTCCAAATCATGTTTGTCCTTGCTCAATGGTGTCCCAACTATGATTTCTTCTTCTTGATCACTCAAGTCACATTTATTTTCTATCTCTTTGTCTGCATACTCTTAGATCACCTTCACCTCATCTCTCTACTAGAATTTTTCTTGAATGGCTTTCCATGAAGGAAAGGGTTTAGCTTCTGAGGAGGAAGAGATGAAGGCTTAATGATCTCTTACTTGGATTCAACAACTTGAATGATGCTTCATTTTTTCTCTTTCTTGCTTGAATCCATGATTTGGTTTCAAGATGGGAAAGATAAAGGCTCTTTATTGACATTTTGATTCTATTTCTCCTCTTTCCATATCTTCTGCTCTAACTCTCTGATCTACTTATAAATATTCTCCTGGAATATCTTCTCTTTAAAGTGGTCAATGATCTCAATAGCAAGCTATGCCATAACAATATCCTTCTTTCTCTGATAATTCTCATGGATAGAACTCCAAGAAGGGAAGGTCTAAGAAACATATGAAGAATTTGAAAAACTCAAAGGGGCTCTTGGAATGGTCTCTTGAGAAGGAATAGATGGCATATAAGAAGAGTGAGGCTAAACCTATTGTTCCTTAATGTCTTTTAGTTTGTCTTCAATACTTTAAATGTAACCACCTACATCCATCATCTCACTAGTGAGATTATCCCAAATTGCTCTCTCAATAAGTTCCCATCGATCTTTTATTTTCTTTAATGACTTTCTCACATAATAGATCTAGTGAGTAGGGGTATCTTTGTCTTAATAGCTCTGTGAGTATAACTCTAGTGCATGCTTTTCAAGGCTCACCAAAGTTTGTTTAATTTATGGTATGGATTGGATAGCTACAAAATATCTATTATTAGGTTGGCTAGATGGGTAGGATGGCTCATGATAGGGCTGGTAAGGAACAATATTATGATATAATGGCTATTCATAGGGAGTATTAGGGTGGTACTTCTACATATATACCTGATATAGATCCTCAAACTCCTGGTGAGGATCATATTGTGGTTGGTCATACTGATCATAGTGAGGATTATATAGATCCATACTAAAATAAGTCATTAGAGACCATTAGTAAGCTAAATACTAAAATAAGTCAATATTTAACTGATACTTGATGTTCAAAACTAGCTTTGAGTGCCTAAAAGTTGTATTAATATTTTGAATGCCTCTAAAAGGCTAGTATGTAGAATGATGTCCCACTAGGCATGACATAAACTATTATCACTCTAGAGAGAATCCTAATTCAGGCTATGTAAAACACACCCTCACTCTAGCTAATACAATTGGATCTTCTTAGATTGTGTGTGACTTTTTTTTGAGAATAACCTCTAGAGAGGGCTGGTTCCCTTAAGATTTATCAATTAAATCTAATCTACTGTGATTTTTTGGATGAAAAGGGAGAAAGATAATGAAATGGAAAATCCGATCTAATTAGGTGATGCACTTAAATGATTGGTATTCTCTAAAATATTTATAAAAATAAGTAAGATGCACATATAAATCTAAAATAAAAATTTTCATTCAATCTTGAACATCATTGTTTCAAAACAAGGCCTGAAAGAAGTTGTGCAAAGCAAATTCAAATCATAGCTCTTCAAATGACCTGTAGAGGATGAGATTTTCACAATAGATGTGGAAAGGACCTATTAAAATATAATGTAGATGCCACTTGTATGATAGTACATAGTAAAATTACACTCTATTTTTAATAAAAAAACATATGCAAAAAATATTCTTTATTTGATAAATGGTGTCAATTACAATTTTTGCTCTACTTCAGGAATTATACAATAATGTCTTGAAAATCCAATATATAAGTATTAAAATATAAGAATAGCCTAATTGGAGTTTATTTACATAAGGAATGGTATTATTTAATTAAATTAAGACTAAAATATTTTACAATTATTTAATCAACTCCCTTTTACAATATTTAGAAAACTCCTAAAAATAGCTTTCCTTCACAAAGCATGCATGCACTCTCAAACTTTGGCTTGGAAAATAGGTGTTGGGACCCTTGTTTTAAAATTAAATCATCTTTCATGAAAAATACATGCCAAATTTTTTAGGAATAACAAAATTAAAGTGAATTTGATGAGCCTTGAAGTGTTTGAAAACTTTGCTTGCATGGAAAGCTAAAAATAGATGAAGAGCTTTGACTAGTCAATCCCAAAATAGCCTTCCTTTGCATGAAAAAAGATTCTAAAGGTTGAAAATTGCATGAAATAATCTTGGAACAGTAGTTATTAAACATGGGAATCCATTTTTAACTCTTTGATGAACAATTCCATGCCAAACTCAAACTTAGCAAGTTGATCAATTAAGCTATTTAGACCAATTAGGCCTAAAGGCTAATATGTGCACCTAGACACCATTAGAACTATAATAATAAGCCATGAAACCTAAAAAAACAAAAAAATAGAATTGAACAAATATTATTCATCACCCAATATGTGATTTTGATGAGAAAAACATCACCATTTAGTCAACTAGGTTGATTAGGCCTATTTTGCTCAATTTTTTAGTATATTGGCCATTTTGATTGAGCTGGTTGGGATACTTCTAAGATGATTTATGACAAAATTAAAAATTTAAGATGAATAAAAAGTCTTATTATTTTATATCTATTCATTATATTTCATTGAACTATGATGTACTTCATTTTACATGTTTTTTTCCATAAAAACATGATTTATGCCCTCATCCGTATAACTCAATGCATAAAATTGACATTTATCAAATTCTCTCTGAGTTTAATTGATGTTTTAAAATGTTTTATGTTGATCCATGATGATTTAATTCTAATAAAATCATTTTTTTGTAAAACTATTTATTTAAGGTTTTAGGCAAGCTTTGAAGCTGAATCTTCAAAATGATAATTCATGAAGTACATACCTAAAAATACTAAAATACTACTATTTTTGTGTATAAAAATTATCCCCCAAACATTCTTGATAACATTGGGTTACCATGCAAAATATATGAAAAGTTATCATGTGGAAAAATCTACATGTGGGGTTTTGATTATACTCTGAGCTGCCTACACTCTTAATGATTGTTCATAAATAAAATACCTTAAAATGGTCTAAACTTTTCATTAGTTATAATTAAATGTTTACTAAAAACATAATAATATTATTCATCAAAACTCCACGCGTGGTGAAAGATATGAGCATCTAAACAAGAGGCTTGGAAGGGTGTTGAGAACTGCAAAAAATGAAAAATTCATAAAAATGAAAATAAATCTTAACCTAGTTACCAATACCTTAAAACATCATCATGGGGTATTTACTATGATATCAAAACACTTTAAAATCATATTTTTCTTGAAAAGTCAAAAACCCCTTTTTGGCCTATGTGCTTATTTGCTTGCATAAGCCTGTATGAGCATGGTTTGCTTAAAATTTAGAGTTTTGAAACTATTTAAATGTCTTAATATGATGTAAAAACACCATATTATAATTTTTAAACTTTTACCTAGACTTAAAAACTTCTGTAGCACTCCAAAATGATGCATGCTCTAATGGTGACCTCAAACGAATAAGCTAAGGACTGTTATAAAATAGAGAGTATCTCCACTCATCCAATGGCCATGAAATTTTTTAAAAAGGTTTTTAAAGCCATGATGAACTTGTGTACAAAATTTGAGGTCCTGAAACCACTTGAAGCTCTCAAAATCCTCAATTTCCTTCAAAATTGACCCCTTGTGCATGGATTGTTTGCATATTTGAACTTGACAATGCTCTTTTTAAATGAAAATGACCCATTTAAAATTCATTTTTGACATTTTTAACCAAAATTAGTGATTTCAAGCCATAATTAATTGATTTAACCTGCTATAAAAGGATATTGACAAGATTTAGGAAAGTTTCAAATGATAGGGGTAGTAATTTGACCTTGACAGGCCAAATTACTAATAGGTTATGAATTAATTTAATTTTAATCAATGGAACATAAGTAATTACATACATGGATATATGTGTTCATTTAAATATGGTTAATCCATACTCTATATATCTAGATACATGTTTTCAAATGATAAGATCATCAAGCCAACTTAAGTACTAAATAACATTTATGTCTACAACATTTCATCATAATAAGATAAATAATAATAACATGTATGAGATTACATAATTAAAATTATATAATATATAAATAGAGTGAAATCACATGATCATAATATAATCAAGAACTTTGTACGAGTGATAATTTCCCCCACAAGATATCAATGATACAAGTTCATAATTCAAGAACATCTAAAGAAAATTATTATACTATAAAGAATCACAATCAATTTTTCAAGTACAACCATCAAAATAAATGTAATCACAACATATTCTACAATAACACATCTAGCTCTACTAACCAAGAAAGAGAGAACCACATCAATTAGTAGGAGGTCAAACCCACATGTGCAATCAAAGGATCTCAATCATATGGTGTCCCTAACCACCCCATCCATTAGTTGGATGGTGTTTTTGGAAGTAGATTACATAAGGATGTTGAGGACATAATAGGGAACCTATGACACTGACCAAACTCACACAACATACAACTACACCACAAGTATTTCAATAATAGTCACAAGTAATTGAACACCAAATGAATTTTAGGAAACTCTTAAGAGTTATAAATAATTAAAAATAGCCTCATGGCCATTAGGTAAACTTATATAAAGAAATATTAGATAGATTCAATTCTATAGGTTCTAAAGGGGCATACTTGGAACCAAGAAAGTGGTCCAATGCTACCAAGTGGCTCTTTTCAACATCCAACAATGGTTTATAATGAATCTAACTCATTAATCTAAGTCAATTAACATTCAAATGTTTCCAACATTAAAATTGAATAAAATTATCCACACAACCTTAAAGGATACTCAAGGAATCATAAACCAAAATATAACATCAGTGTTGGGTTTTCAAATCAATGAATCCAATTGTATAATAATATCAATCCAATTTTAAATAGTAGTTGGAAAGCCTTTCATGTTTACAAATAACTTATCAACACAAAATGACAACAATTTTCACTCAAGGTTTACTAAAAATCACAACTCAAGTATAGATTTTCATTAAAATAAAAATGTAACACACATCTCATAATCAACTACATACAACTCAAGCAGTGCCTCACAAAATATCCTATAATTAGATTTGGGTGAAAATCATGAGTGAATCAGGTGGGAGTTTAGTTGTTTTTGGTTAGGAAAAAAATGATTTATAATGGTTTTGGTGTCCTCATGAAGTCCCATGACTTCATAAGTAATCCCTAATGCCTCTTATAATAATTTAATCATTAAAAAATAAATAAAATAACCCATAATCCTTTTAGGTAATTAATTGAGCCATAATAAATGAAAATAACCCAAAAATATACAAGATTTAAATTTTTGGAGAAGTTCATATGGTCATGAGAATCAATTTTTCCCTACATAGGGTTTGAAACCAACACATTTTAGTTTAATATATAGGGAATTAAACCTATACAGGTTGAGTTTCTCATAGCACATATTCTACCCAAAACCTTGAGCATAATTATCAACATACAACCATTCATTTTCAACAAAACACGTTAAGATTTCCATATATAATGGATGATACACATTATAGCATCGAATCCTAGGCATATAAGAGGAATAAATTCTCTTTTTTTTTTTCATTTTTTTGGGTGCATTTACTTAAATAGCTAAATAAAATGGATGAAAATCATTTAATTGGTTGGCTTCAACTACTTACCTTGTAGTTTTTTGGACTATCATAGTGGGGATGGAGATCCCTATTCATCTCCATCACTTCTCCCTTATCCCTTCTCCATCTCCCCAATCTCCTCCTTCATGTATCTTAGCTAACATAAAAATAGTAGTCATCCACATTTCCCATACCACCAACCTTCCTCCTTTTCTCCACTCTCTCCTCTTCCTTCCTCTCCTTCCACATGGCTTGAAGCCCTTCCCGAGAAGGCCCAGTTTCCCAAGTAAGGTGTGGCCCTTGAAAATTGGGGTTGGATAAAATTAAAAACCTCCTCAAAAGTATGCCTCCTTCAATGCATCTTTATCCTATTTTTTAATATTACAACACTAAGTATTATGCATACCAACAATCTTAGTATACAAAATGTATACAAAAATACACTCCACTTGAATATATATATATATATATATATATACATATATATACACATATATATATATATATATATATATACATACATACATAATCCACAAAAAAACTGATCCACACTTAAATATATATTATTGTGGATATCTTCAAAAATAGTATGTCAATGACGATGCCATTCATCCATGACCTCAGATTTCCATCTGAGTCATTCAAGACTACTTTGAATACATGAAGAGCTTGAGATTTGTGAGGATGACATCTGGGAAGGCAAAGGCATGGGAATGGGTTGGTGAAAAGGATAACCAATAGTAAAAAGACCAAGATGATAACATAGATAATCAATGAAATGATAAGGAAAAAAAATATCTTAACATAATAACAATAGGCCAAACTCACAAAATAAAAATAAAGATGTCATACCTAAAGATGAAAGACACATAATATCAAAATAGCATTAATAGAGTCCAACTATTAATGATGATAAAAATACTTTGCTGACCAATGGATCTAGGATCCTTATTTCAATTATTTTACCTATCAAAATTGCATCCAACTACATGTTAACATCATTGTTGTGTTTAATCTCTTGTCAAAGCACCCATCGATCCTAGCTTATTATATAGGTTCCTGCATCCATCAAAACAATACACCAACAATATTTGCTTGATTCATAATAGCAATAATAATAAATTTATGAATTGAGCAAAATAAAGCTTGCTATGATTGAATCAACATAATCGTCCATATCAATATTGATCTAAATCATAACTAATTTAAAAATATACCAAAACATAATAGACATAATTAGGATAAATTTTTTTAATAATCGGTCAAAATACCAATCAACACCCAAATAAACATGATACTATACTATATCTAATAGTTATAGAAATGTGCTAATTAGAAGGGTTATAACATCCTCCCCTCCTTAAAGAGGAGCTATCATGATGACTAAATAATAATCAAGAATAATGTTGTATTAAAAATAGACTTTACCACTATTTTCTCAAAATTTCTCATACATAAAAACACCAATGATTAAGTTAAATAATTGAAGTAACCAAGTTGATAAATTTTATCAATTATTATCAAAATAATTATCATGCCTACTACGTACTTATGCAATCCATTACTTAAAACAAGGCATGTTACCTTATACTTATATTTTTGGTATATTAAATAGATGTATAAAAATATTACAGTGAAAATATATAGTCTTATCTTGTTGGTATTCCACATGCTATTCTTAAGACAACCACGTCCTTCATTTAACCAATCGAAAAAACTATCTTTTTAGCTTGGTTGTCCTTTTGTAAGGTTAAGGTGAGCAAA
>JARHVA010003775.1:1020000-1032500 GCA_037957365.1 Torreya grandis
GAATTAAATAGTCTAATTCTCAACTAGGGTCCTTGCATTCCATTGCCCTTCTTCAATATTGGCCAAGGATTGTATACTTGCAACAATGGTATACAAACAAAAATCAATTTCAATAATAATTTTAGATTCTAATAAATTATTTTACTCAAGGACTAACTTATTAATTTATTCCTATTTAAAGACAACCATCATTACATTGGTTATATATAATAACCCCAAGTTGACCATTCTTATCAAGGGAGAATAACCCCTTGAGAGTTATAAATTAAGTCTTTATATTAATAAGCCATAATCTTATGAGATAATTTATAAAATTAAAAAAAAAAACTATTCAACTTAATATTTAACCTTAAGGTAAATGAACATTGTTATGAAATACATGAAGATGACCTCACATATCAATGCTACCCATCAAATTATAAGACAACTTTGATTTGGGTCCTCACACTAGGCCTTCCCAGTAATTTGTAACATATAATTAAATTAAATAATTGGCTAAAAATTTAAATCATGTCTAATTAATGTGCATATCTCTCTAATAGATCTACTAATTAGCCTCTTCTAATAATCATTAATTAATTATATTAGTATATATATCTCAAGCAATTGATAACAATTAAACTTGTCATTATTGAAGGTTTCCATGTTCACATTTTTAAGACTGATGTAAGCCTAAATTTAACTTGTCCTACCATTACAACTTTAAGAGATTGTCTTTGGACTTAATGAAATGTTATAACTATAATCCACAAGAGCATGTTTATACAAACCTTACATATAATTTGTTGATCTAAGACATTATTTATTATTAAATAGTCCCAATACCATATGGTTTAATCATATAACTCCTTCATAGAGGTACCAAGCACTAAGTACTATTATATCTTATTATCCACTTCAATCTGACTGATAGAAATAAGTGTAATTTTTGAAATCAATGAGCACAACTAAATTAATAAATGACTCATGGATGTAGCCATGTATTTTCCCAACATAGGATGGAAGTGAATGAAATGAATGTTATTAATAGATAAGCATGCAAAAATATGTCTAAGCAACTTATAATATGGAACAATTATAACATAACTACCAATTAATAATGAATTGCTTACTATTACATAACTAATTCAACATATTATCACTAAATGTAAAATAGTGGAGGCATGAAGTAATTTAGGACAACCACTACATGGTTTTGGAAAACTTTTTCGTTCACATGGTAGAATAAAATAACATTTAGTATAGTTGTAGTTGTGGATTTACTATGTCTAATTCCAGCCAATGAAAACATAAGGTAACCAAGTGTAGATATAAAAAGGTCTTGGAGTAGCCTCTTAATTTTTGTGAATGACTTTATTTTTACTAATTGGAACACAAGAAATTGCATACATGGTTGTAGGTGTTTATTTAAATGTGGTTAATCCATATTCTATATCTTTAGATACATGTTTTTAAACGATAAGATCATCAAGCCAACTTAACTACTAAACAACATAACTATCTTTAGTATTTCATCATAATAAGAGAAAGAACAATAACATGTATGAGATTCCTTAAATAACATTATATAATTTATAAGGAGATTGAAATGACATGATCATAATGTAACTAAGAAATCTATTCTAGAGATAATTTCCCCGATAAGATATCAATGATACAAGCCCATAATTATGGAGTATCTAAAAAAAATATTATACTATAAAGAATCACATTCCATTTTTCACTTACAACCATCAAAAGAAATGCAATTACAACATTTTTTAAAATAACAATTTAAGCTCCAGCAACTAGGAAAGAGATAACCACATCAATCAATAGGAGGTCAAACCCATGAGCATAGTTAAATAATCCAAACCATTTGTTGGACCTAACCACCCCATCTATCAACTGGATGGTGGTTTTGGTAGTAAAGTATGTAAGGAGGTTGAGGACTCAATAGGGAACTTAAGCCACTGACCCAAATCACATAACATATAACCAAATAATAAGTATTTCAATAATAGTCACAACCAATCAAACATGAAAGTAATGTTAGGCAACTACTAGGAGTTACGAACATTTCAAAATAGCCTCACAGACTTTAGGTAAGCTTATAAAAATAAATATAAGACAAATTCAATTTTATAAGTTCTAAATGGGCATAATTGGAACCAATCAAGGTGTCTAATGCCACCAAGGGGCTATTTTCAACAAGCTAAAAATGGTTTATAGTGAGTCTAACTCATTAATCTAAGTCAATTAACATTAAAATGGTTCCAACATTAAAACCAAATAAATGAATCCAGGAAACATTAAAGGATAATTAGGGAATCATAAACCAAGTTATAACATCATTCTTAGGTTTTCAAATCAATGAATCCAATCATATAATAATAGAAATCCAATTTTAAACAATAATTGGATTAAGCCTTTCATGTTTACAAACAACTTATCAACATAAAATGATAAATTTCACTTAGGGGTTATCAAAAATTACAACTCAAGTATATATTTTCATTAAAATAAAAATGTAACACACATTTCATAATCAGTTACATACAATTCATGTAGGACCTCACAAAATATCCCTGAATTAGATTAGAGCAAAAATCATGAGTGAATTGGATTGAAGTTTAGTTGTTTTCAATGAGGACACAAATAATTTAGAAGGGTTTAGGTTGCTCATAAATTCCCAAGACTTAATATAAAAACTCCCAATTCATCTTATAATAATTTAATCCTTACAAATCAAATAAACTAGCCCATAATCCTTCCAGGTAATTAATCGAGCCATAATATATGAAAACAATCCAAAATTCTATAGGATTTAAAATTTAGGAGATGTTCATATGGATAAGAGAATCAAGTTTGACCCACATAGGGTTTTAAACCAAAAAATTTAATTTCAACATTGAGGGAATTAAACCTACACAGGCTAAGTTTCTCATAACAAATATTTTGCACAAAACTCTAAGCATAACTATCAACATACAACCATTCATTTTCAAAAAAACCCATCAAGATTTACATAAATAATGGATGATACACATTATATCATAGATCATAGGAATGTAATAGGAATAAATTTTATCTCTCTCTTTTTGTGTGTATTTACTTAAATATCTAAAACAAAATGGATGTAAATAAATTGAGTGATTGGCTTCAGCTACTCACCTTACAGCTTTTTAAACTTCCACAATGGGGATGGAGATCCCTCTTCATATCCATTTATTATTATTGGAAGTAAAAATAATAAGAGGGGGGGGGGGGTAGTGAATTAGTTTTAATAAAATATTTCTCTAATTTCATGTAATATTCATGAAGCATCCATTCACATACATAGATCAATTAATGCATAAACAAGCATTTATGAAGGCAAATAATATAAGAACATGAGATATATGTGGAAAACCATATAGGGAAAGAAAAAACACTAATGAGAAACTTGGAATACTATCCTATAAGCAATGAATCAACCTTTTAGTGAGGCACCAACACTAGACTGAGCACCAACCCCTCACTTAGTCAAACACTAATTCAACTAGTGTTTTTAGCAAGCTTTAACCTGCAAGGAGGCTCCAACCCCAAGGAAACCAAGCAAAAATTTAGATACCTTGAATATTTGATCACCCTTGGAAAATTTTTATTTATTAAACTGATTATTACCTCCTTTTTTTTTCTATTCTCACACTTCTTTCTCACTCAAACAACCTATTAGGCTTTCTTGCTCAATTAGCCCTCTCCTTGGTAGAATTAGGTCCAATGACCTTGATCAAAACCTATAGAAAAATAGTTATATAATCATGTAATTTTCATATCATCTCTTTAATGATCTTAAATATCTTAAAATATTCTCCAAATCACTATCTCCTTCACTCAATAGCTCAACTTTCTAACTAGTCAATTTAGTCTTATTAGGCCTTGACTTCATACTTGATTCTTTATCACTCCCATATTGTTTGTATAATGAACTCACCATAATTTTATAATGATTTAAATATATCACTACAAACTTTTCACAAGTGAAACAAACATTACATAGGTTGGTCATTTCCTTTAAGGGCCTAAAACCACCATTAGGTCTAATAGAGACCTAATGAAATTAGGTCTTCCTTAAACACACATTTCACTTAGACCTCATTGAACACTTTGAGAATTCAAAAATGGTTGAAAAAAATCATATTTAAATTTAATAAAACCATCCTAATCTATCCTTATGTCCTCAAAACCATGTGGCTCTTTTCACTCCTTGAACCATCCAATTAGGTCTACTAGCCAATAGGCCTTCTCACTACTGAAAAGTCTATTTTGGAAAAATGAAATATATACACAAATTTTACACATAACCCATACATAAAATAATATATATAGGATATTTATGACTTAAAATAATTCCCAAAATTATTTTTTATTCACCAAATAGGTCAAAAGGCCTCAGGAACACTTCTGCAAAAGGCTTACTTAGAAACACCAAACACTATAAAAAAATAGTCAAAATCATTTAACTCTCCAAGTTTTAAAATGGACTAAAAATGAATTAAAAAAATTAAAATGATCATATAATACCTTTAAAACACATTAAATATCATCATAACCTCAAAATTAGTGCAAAATGACTCAGAAACATCATTTTCACACACACACAAAGTTTCATGTAGCCAAAAAACATAGTTAAGAAAATCAACTCTTAGAAAACCTATGGGAGAAATTATATGATCTTAAAATGGGTTTTTATAAAAATTTATAATCCTTATATAATCTATGAAAAAATATATTTTTTGGTCATATATCAATATTGGTCTTATAGACCAATCTCACTACTTCACTCTACACAGGGGTCACTATGTTAGACATACCAGATTGATGACATCTTTTTGATTGAGTATAGGTATCATCAAAAAATTTAAACCAAGGGGATAGGATGTATATGTCTTTAATAATTTACCCATGTATTTTTGTCTATCCTTATTCCTCTACAACCAATCCCTAATCTCATTCTCATTCTCACCTAGTTTTCTCACTATTTTGCTCATTAGGCTTGTTTAGCAATAGGACAACTTCCATGACCGGTTTAGCACATTTTTATTATAAAACCTGATCATAAAATTTCATGGGAATAAAATATAATTCTTACACATCATCATCCATCCATTTACATGATTTTACCTAGTCAACCTTTCCTACTATATCAAAATCCTTGAAAACAAGGGTTTTCCTATAGCTTCTACTCATTGTCAAGACAAACCAAAACCACCTAAGGAGAAATTTAAGAGTAATTTACATGGTTCAAACATAAAAATAGGTTAATATGACCATGATGAGCCATATATAACTAGATATTTCTTATCAAGTCATTATAAGGGTTTTGACTAGTTTCTCTTCTTAACAATAATTCATAAAGGATTGCACCTCATCTTCAAAACCAATGCTAGGAAAATAAAACTAGGGAACTTACCCAGCTTCCATGAAGTGATCAATATATCATGCAAAGGTTTCACATGCCAACAAGTATAGTAAATCTCTTCTTAGGTCTGCAACACACCATTTGTGCACATAGGGAACCTTATAATAGGTTTTCATGCTTTCTCCTTTAGGTATTGATTTCAAAATTTTTAAACATAATTAAAATGACATATCACACTTATATAAATTATTTTAATATATTTGTCATCCTTGTAAATGATCTTTACCCCTCATTAGGCCACTATAGGTGACTTTTCATACTAGGGCTTATACTTCTAGTCACACTTGGACTATGACCGTGCCTTGAGACCTCTTGATTTGTCTTAAAAACCTCATTAATATGAAATATGATATTATATCCTACTCATACACTACCAACCTTTCTCACATAGGTCTCAAATGGCTCAACTCATCATGCTACCAGACCTATGCTGATTCACTAGGTCTTTCAAGTAAAGATCACTAGACCTTGAAACTCATTAGTAAAATTATTTGTATCTTGCTAATTTATAACATAACTTAGGACTCTTTCTCATTCCTATAATGTCCTAGGTAAAATTTTTTTACCATGCATCACGCATACATCTTATTCATAATCTAGACTAGGCTACTCAAGATACTTGGTACTTAGAGTTTGGACACAAACAAGATATATCTTAGTGATGTTATTCTTCAAACATGATTATTTGATTACAAGGACAATCTAAATAGACATTATGAGCTCTATCACATTTCAACTTTGTTTTAAGACCTCATATATAATACAAGGACTTGTTGACCCTTGTGCTTACCTTGTGTGTTCCTCAGTACTTAAAGCTCAATCAAGATACTTCCCTTGTATATAGAACATGATCTTGATATGTCATAAAACCTTAGAAACAATACCAGGTTGCCTTCAATTTTTATCTAAATAGAGAAACAAAAATTCTTTATCACACACCACTTCACCAAACATGACATCAATTCTAACTTTTGACATGAAGGACATTCAATCTTAACTTTGAGATTAATGACAACATTAATGCCTTAATAACAACATTAAGAACATACCTCAATAATATCCCTCTTTTTCATTGATGGTAAGCATTCTTAATCATAGTATATCATTCTCTTTTCTTTAAAATAGATCTTCTTCAATACTTTATATTTAAAATAGGAACTTTCTCCCATTTTGACATTAATTACAAAGGTTCATCTTCTTGGAAGCTATTTTATCCTTAAACTTGAGGTAACATACCCTTTTTTTCAAAAAAAATCATCAATCCTTTCTATCAAAAATTTTAGCATAGACTAGGCTCACATACCTACTCATGAGACATGATTGACTCCCTTTTTTATTCTTGAAAATTCAAGACATTTTCAAAATTATGACTTGGTTTGATCAAGTCATCATATAAAATTTTTGTGACTTTTCTCTTGTGATCACACTTGTATCAAAATTCTTTCACTGAAACTTGAATTTGAAGGTATCTTAAGGCCACAAAACTCCCCCTATGACTAAGCCTCCTTCATGCTTTTTTATGGCTAGTTGAGTTCCTTCATGAAGCCCAATTGAGTCACCTCTTCTCTAGAGAACTTAGACTAGAATAAGTTCAAGAGATTCCTAGATCTCCATGTCCTTGCATTATTAAACTTCCTTAATGATCCTCTTATGATTGATTTATCCTTTTGGATTGACCACCTTAATCTTTGTTTGAGAAACATTCTATCTTGGTTTATTTGTCTTATTTACTTGATCAAAAATCTGAGATGACAAAGAAAATTATTGGCACTCCTTTATATCTTGATTTTTCTCTACCATTATAAATAGTCACTTATACTTGTAGACTAGTTATCAACCTTATCTACCTTGGGTTTACACTTACTATTTTGTCTTCTTTTTTGTGTTCTAGAAGCCTCAAATTTATTATCTTACCTTAAGAAGTCATGCTTACAATATTTTGAAATGTGACTAACCTTATGATAATTGAAACATGTTATCCCTCTAGATGGAAACACACCATGACCCATACCTCTTGGCTGATGGTTTTCCTCATAGTTATATGCAAATTCATTTTTGAAAGGCTTTATGTAATGCCTTGATCTATGACCAAAATGGTTACATGAATAACAATAACCATTGAAAAGATTAACATACCTTATGCTATTATATTTTCTAATAGTATTGACATTTTTTCTATCAATACCCTCATTCTTTGGTTGATATTTGACCTTTTCGATCACATTAGTGTCTTTCTCTTGATCTCCAATGACGCCAAGGCTTGTTTTATTTATCACTACTTAGAAGGTTATCTAGATCATTATTAATCTTTTAAAACCTCATAAAGGAATTGAACTTATTTGATTCTTGTTTCAATTTAGATATTAATGAGTTCACTTCAGATACATACCTTTCACATTCTTCTTCTTTTGCCTCTAGGCATATAGTCACAGTTTCAAGTTGACTTTCTACCTATTTGACTATTTCCTCTTATTCTTAGAAGTTTTTGCTTAGTTTAGCTTCAAATAATTTGATTTTTCCCTCATAATTTTTGATAAGGGACCTCATCACCCTATTCTTTATCTTTACCATCTTCAGATCTTCTAGAGTTTTCATCAACTTAGCCTCAAAAACCACTTCATCTCCTTCTTCATCTGAATCACTAACAACACCTCCAATACATAAGGATTCTTATGGATTTGAGCATCTTGCTTCTTCATCCATGAAGGGAACCTCATTGACATCAAGACCATGACCTTCATGATCACTTTTTGAATCACTTCTATCAGACTCACTAGATGATCTACAATCTTCCTTGGTGAAAAGACTCCTTTTATTTTTGAAGAAAATTTTCTTATTATCATATCTTTTGAAACTTTTATTATTCTTATCAAAATTATAAGACCTTTTATCATCATGATATTCATCATGATCTGCATCATCCTTTGTCTTATGATTATGAGGGCATTTGTTAACGAAGTATCTAACCTCTCCATAATTGAAGCATTTAAAAGGAAGTTTACCCTTGTATTTACCTGAACCTATCTTCAACTTTCTTGCAAACATGGCTATCAACTCATCATCATCAATATAAAATTCATCATTATCTTTAACTTTATTACCTTGTGACTTCTTCTCTTTTATATTTTTTTATTCTTTGAATTCATATTACTTCTTTTCAATTCTTCTTTCAATTATCCTCATCTCGTAGGTTTTTAGGGTTTTATGAAGTCCATCCATCTCTAGCTTATCTAGATCTTGCATTTGTTTAACTGCAAATAACTTGGAATTAAATTTGGGAGTTAGAGACCTTAAAATTTTTTGAAATACAATAGTCTCTTTCATTTCTTCTCCTAGACCTCTTATGATGTTGACCACATCATCATCCCTCAATAAGTAGGTTGAAATGGTCTCATCTTCATTCATTTTTAGACTTTCAAATTATCTTTTATGAGTTTTGAACTTGGCCAATTTGACCTTGGATTCTATGTCATGAATATTTTTCAACTCATCCCACATTTATTTGGTGTATATATAGTTCATTAACTTCACAATTTCTTTCTCTGATAGGCCACACATAATACCATTCATTGCTTTTGAGTTATTGTCACTAGCCTTCTTTCCTGCTACATTTGTAGGAGGAATAGGGGGTGTAGTATACCCATCCAAGAATCATTTCCAAACATAATGACCTTAAGACATTATATATTTCCTCATACTAACAATCTAAAATGCATAATTGGATCCATTAAATAATGTATCTTTTCTTGTAGAATAACCACCTTGTGCTTGAGTAGCCATCTTAGCTTGTTTAAAATCTCCTTTAGGTTGTAATACATCCTTCAAAAGACCTAATTTGATAAAAAATGTTTTAAGTATAGATAATGATAGGGGTGAATTATTTTTACTAAAATATTCCTCCAATTTTAGTTAATATTCATGAAGCATCCACACACACACACACACACACACACACACACACACACACACACACACACACACACACACACACACACACACACATCAATTAATGCATACACAAGCATTTATGAAGGAAAATAATATAAGAACATGAGATATATGTGGGAAAACCTCTAGGGGAAGAAAAAATAATGATGAAAAACTTATAATACTATATTATAATCAATAAATAAACCTTTTATTGAGGCACCAACCCCAAAGTGAGAACTAACCTCTTAGTCAAGCACCAACTCAACTAGTGTATTTAACAAGCTTCAACCTGTAATATGGCTCCAAACCCCTAGGAAACCAAGAACCAAATTATATAACTTGAATATTTTATAAAAATTGGAAATTTTTTTCTTATTAAACTTATTATTACCTCCTTTTTTTTCTCTTCTCACATTTCTTTCTCACTCAAACAATGTATTATGCCTTCTCGTTTAATTAGCCCTCTCCTTGGTAGAATTAGGTCAAATAACCTTGATCAAAACATATAGAAACACATTTATATAATAATTTAATTTTCAAATAATATATATAATTATCTTAAATCTCTTATCCTATTCTCCAAAACACTATCTCCTTCTCTTAATAGCTCAATTCTCTAGCTAGTCAAAATAGGCTTATTAGGCCTTGACTTTATACTTGATTATTTATCACTCCCATATTGGTCAGATAAGGACCTAAAAATAATTTTATTATGATTTAAATATATCAATACACACATTTCACAAGTGAAACAAAAATCAAATAGGTCAGTCATTTCCCTTAAGGGCTAAAACCACCATTAGCCCTAATAGAGACCTAGTGCAATTAGGCCTTCCTTAAGCACATGTTTCACTTAGACATCCTTTGAAAACTTTGATAATAAAAAAATTTATTAAAAAATTAATAATTAAATTTAATATAACCCTCATAATCTATCATTATTCCCCAATACCATTTGTCTCTTATCACTTCTTGAACCATCCAATTAGGTTTACTCGCCAATAGGCCTTCTCACTACTAGAAAGTATGCCTTACAAAATTGAACCATATTCATAGATTTTTCACATAAACCATTCATAAAATAATATATATAAGATATTTATTACCAAAAATAATTCCAAAATTTATTTTGTCTTCACTACACAGGCCAAAAGGCCTCAAGAACACTTCTGCAAAAGGTTTACTCAAAAACACCAAATGCTGTCAATAAATAGTCAAAATAATTTAACTCTCCAAGTTTGAAAATAAAATTAAAATGATTAAAAATAAATTAAAATTATCATATAATAAATTTATAACACCTTAAATATAATTTTATCCTCTAACTTAGTGAAAAATGACTTAGAAACATCATTTTCACACACACACACACATAGAGAAAGGTGCCTGTAACACAAAAAGTACAGTTAAGAAAATCAAATATTAGAACACTTGTGGGAAAACTTATGTGATATTAAAATGATTTTTTTTTGAAAATTTATAATCCTTATATCATATTTTAAAATATATATTTCATGTTCAAATATCAATATTGATCTTACAGACTAATGTCACTACTTCACTCTACACAGACTTCATTGTGTTAGATAGACTAGTTTGATGACAACTATTTTCTTGAGTATAAGCATAATAAAGAATTATAAAAAAATGGGATATGAGGGATAGGTATTTAATAATATACCCATGTATTGGTATCCATACCTATTCCTCTGTAACCAATCCATAATCTCATTCTCATTCTCACATAGTTTTCTCACTGTTTTGCTCATTAGTTTTGTTTAGCGATAAGCCAACTTCCACGACCAGTTTAGAAAATTTTTGGTATAAATAATTATTATAAAATTTAATGGTAGTAAAATATAATTATTAAACATCATATTTCATCCTTTTACATGCTTTGACCTGGTCAACCCTACTTGCTATATCAAAATCCTTGAAAACAAGGGTTTTCCTATAGCTTCTACTCACTATTGAGACAAACCAAAACCACTTGAGGATAAATTGATGAGTAATTTACATGTTTAAAACATAAAAAAAGGTCAATATGACCATTATGAGCCATAATAGACTAGATATTTCTTATCAAGTCATTATAAGGGTTTTGAGAGGGTTTTAACTAGTTTCACTTCTTAGCAATCATTCATAAAGGATTGCCCCTCATATTCAAAAACAATGCAAGGAAAATCAAGATAGATAAATTAAAAAAATCAAATTAAGTTCTTATACTCTCATTCAAAGTTTTTACATGGAAATGAATACAAGAAATCTCTTCATGGGTCTACAACACCTAATTCTATGCACATAGGGAACCTTATCATAAGTTTTCATACTTTCTCCTTTAGGTATTGACTTAATTTTTTTACACATAATTAAAATTACCTATAAAACCATTTAAATTATTTCAAGAGATATATCATAATTTTAAATTATATTTACCCCTCATTAGGCCAATATAGGTCACTTTGTATACTAGGCCTTATACTGCTAGTCACACTTGGACTATGACTATGCCTTGAGACCTATTAAATTGTATTAAAAAACTCATCCATATTTCATGTGATCACATATCCTACTAATACACTACCAAACTTATTCACATAGGTCTCAAATGACTCAACTCATCATGCTACTAGACCTATGCTAATTCACTAGGTCTTTAAGTAAAGGTTAATCCTCAACACTAGACCTTGAAACTCATAAGTAAGATTATTTATATCTTGTTCATTTTTAACACATATTAGGAATATTTATTATCCCTATGCTAACCCAAATCAAAAATATTCACCATGTATTATGCATACATCTTCTTCACAGATCTAGACCAGGCTACTCAAGATACCTAGTACTTAGAGTTTGGACACAAAAAATCTATCTCTCAATGATGTTATTATTCAAACATGATTCTATAAAGATAATGATACTATCAATATAATTTATAAGCTATGTCACATTTCAACCTTAATGATAAGACCTCATATATAATACAAGGACTTGTTGACCCATGTGCTTACCTCGTATTCTCTTCAGTACTTAGATTCAATCAAGATAATTCATTTGTATCTTAAACATGATCTTGATATGTAATCAAACCTCAAAAATAATATCAAGTTTCCTTAAAAATTTCTCT
>JARHVA010003775.1:1037500-1105000 GCA_037957365.1 Torreya grandis
CTAGTCATCCCTAAAATTATGTGAGCTTGCTTTAGTGTTTGATTTTCCCTTTGAAAATTATAATGTGATATGATATTTCAACTATTTTTTATATTTTGAATGTAAAAATGATATGACATTGTTTCCTTTCCTTTGCCTCTGGAATATTATGTTTGAGTAGGAAATTATGATCTAAATTTTTTTATATGAATAATATTAATACTATAAAATTCCATCATGAGTGAATAACATATGAAAAAAGTATTAATAAAAATGGTTGACGTTTAATTTACCTAAATGACCATATATTAATTTTATCATATTGGTATCATCATCATCACCATCATAATAATTTTTTACCATTCCATCTTGTTGTTTAGAACTCACCACCAAAGAAAGACCAAGAATGGTTTTGTTTTTCACTATATTAGCTTGTTGTTTATGTTTTATTTATGATTTATGTGTCATAATTTGTTCTTTTGTAATATTTGGATAAATATTACACAAAAAAATTCACATGATATAATTAATCCATATCTAAATTATGCTAGGACTATGAATACAAAATAGAGCTTCTATATTTATAGGGAAAAGATCCCCTACAAATAAGGAGGTGGCTCAACAATACATCTAAATAAGTGAGTTGGTTTAATAACCAAAAATAATGTAAAAATGAAATATAAAAAATAATAAAATTACAATATACTAATCTATAAAATTCACCCCCTTAACATTATTATCCCTAATCTCACCCCCTTAATCTGAACTTGGGGAGAATATCATCTTATGCTGCATCTGAATTATAACTATGTGATTTTTCCTAGGATCACAAACTTGAAAAATGATTTTTTCATGGCTAACCAAAAATCAATGATGATTTTGCCCATGGCTTACCACCAAACAATGATGGTTTATCCCATGGCTAACCACCAACCAAGTCATTTTTGCTAGTTTACCACAAACCATGTCATATATGCAAGTACATATTTAATTCTCATCATTTTTTAACTTAAAGGGATTACATAAGGAAATAGAAAAATGGATTAATCAAACAAGAATTTTACTTATATTATTGTTCAAGTACACATGCAAAAAAAAAAACTATCAGACCACATTGAAATCCACACAACTATGCTACTAAATCAAAAGTGGCCCCATCGCTAGTGGATTATGAGAAGATTGAATGGTCTCCATCCTCTTATGCCTTCATCCTCCAATTTATGTTGTTTATTATAATAATTATTTAGAAGCATACCAAACTTGTTCATCCATTTGTTCGTAGTCAAAATCTGAGCCCTCTTCTGTGATCACATTGGCCTCATCCATTTTAAGTTTACCACTTATTATATCTCTTGCTCTAACATTACAAAATGGAGACTTATGTCTCTATTTATTTCAATAAAAACATTCTACTCCTCTTTGTTTTTTAAAGAAAAAGCATACTTATTTTTTACATAAAGCACAATTTCTTCCTTAGTATATTCTTTTGTTCTTTTCTCCTCAACTAGAAATGCATAAATCATGCCATCAAGTGTTTGAGTAGGAATTTGCCTAAGAGTAAAAATCACATTATTGTATCTAGGTGGTAGGATATTCAAAAGGATAGCTTTTTCATCTTCATCATACACTTAATCTTGAACTTTTATTAATTGCCTTAGAAAAGACCTTAGCTCATTTATGTGGCTTGACATTATTACACCTTCATTCATTTTTTATTTAAATAATTACAACTTTAAAGTGAATTTTACATTTACCACTTTAGATCCAAATATTTGACTTAGCAAATCCCAAATTTATTTATACTTCTTTTCCAAGTCTACATAGTGCAACTCAGTGTCTGATAAAACAAGTCAAATAATGGATTTTGCTTTGTCATCCTTGGTTTTCCATTCTATCAACTTAGAAACATCAGATCATTCTTTTTATTTTCTACTTACAATCCCCCAAAGGTTCTTGTTTAGCAGTTGCATTTGGATTTTCCCCTTCCAAGTATGAAAATTTAATCCATTGAATTTATCTAAGGGATTTCCATTTTTATTTTCTAGGGTGTCAATTTTGATCAATAATACACTCGTACAAATATTTAGGATAATAATAGAAATTAATTAATACTTTTGACTTGAAAGACTACTGAATTTTAAAAAAATAATATTTTGTTAAAAATACTATGGAAAATTTAAAAGTAATAAAGGAAATTACTTTTTAATTGACACAAGAAAAAATAAATAAAGACAACTAAGAAAAATAATTTTCAAGGATGGTGACTTTTAATAAAACAATTGGTAGTGTATGGAATCTAAGTAGGAATGATTTGAGAAGAAATTATATTGATCATAATAGACTTGCATGATAATAATTTGTATGAAAGCTCATTTCACACTAAATAAAAGCAGACCCGAGACAAAGCAAGTTTTTTGTGCTACATGAGATGTGTGTTTGTGAAGCCTATGGGATAGAGCCATGACACTTATGGAGGAGGACACCAATGTCTTCATAAAAAATACTCATAGACCTCTTATTATAATTCAAGCTTCACAATTAGGTCATGTTTATGGCACATGGATAGGCAACGGATAAGTGTATAAATAAATGTGATGTGTGAAGGGGTAAACTCAATCCTCCTATGAATAAGGGATGACCTGAGATTTTGATAGCCACTAGTGAATGTTTATAACTATACAGTGGTACCAATCAGATGTGAATGCTAATACAAGTAGTCACAAAATAGGTTGAGGAAAAAAATCACTAGAAGACTCTCATATTGGATGGATTGACATAGGTTTGGTACCAAATGTAATATTTGGATAGAGATTGCACAACAAACTTAACCTAATATAATTAATCCATATCTAAATTATGTTAGGACTATGAATATGAAATAGAGATTTTATATTTATAAGAAAAATATCCCTTACAAATAAGGAGGCAACTGAACAATACATCTAAATAAGTGAGTTGGTTTAATAACCAAAACTCATGTACAAACAATAATAATGTTACAAGATTGTAATCTGTAACATCTCTATCATTAAACTTAATTTATTGTCCCATATCATATGTATACATATAATATAATGGAATGGGTTGTTATTGTGAAATGATAGAATTATCTTCCAGCTATGATTGTGATTGATTCTTATTGGTAGAGTTCATAATAATTTAATATTTTAAAAGATCATCAACTATGATTAATGTGTATGTATACTAGTGTGATGTCTATGGTATTTTTTCAATGGCATGTATCCAAAGCCACCCTAAAATCAAGTTGTAAGTTAGATAATTAGGTATAACCTAAAATATAGTAGGTACTAGTTTGGGGATTAATTTTACATCTAATGATATGGTCCCAAGTACTTGATGCAGAGTGTTTTTAAATAATTTGATGTTTTAGTCTGATTTATGGATACTATCCATATGGATGTCCATTTTTTTAATAATTTATGTTTCAGATATTTATTCATGAACTATTTTCCACCAATACATGTTTATCTATATTTTTCACTCAAACATAAATAAATAATGATAATTTTTATCTATTTTTTGGTGCATGGGTAAATATTATTCATTAAAACTAATGAATTTTCATATATCCTTAAATGCATTAATGATATAAACAAAAGTGGCATGTTGTGTGTGATTTGAGAGAGTTTTATCATGCAATGATTCATATAATATATCCTTTTAATCCATTTATCTCTTTAATAAAGATAGAATATAAATATTAACATGGGTTTTCTTTAGTTGATCAACTATGACATATCATTTAGGTTGATTGGATTACTTCATGGGAGGTAGAATTGGTTGAATGGGAGCATGTTGATACACATTTTATACCACACATGATGGTCAACCCTACCTCTTTGATTGTTGACAACATGGACCAAAAAATCTAAGATAAACCATGGACAAATAATGGAAGTGGGATGATAACTAGTACCATTATGAGGTCTATGGGGAAGAGGAACAAAAGGAGTAATGAATTCCATTTTTCATTTAGTGGTAACAATAATTAACTCAAATTGGCTATTTCAAAAATATGAGTTGAGGAAGGCTTGAGATTGTCAATTATTAGTTTTAGACTTATTATCATATAAATTTTTGATCCATTTGATTACATCATTAATACAAATAACACATATCAAAGTATACAAATATGAAATTATTAAAATCATGGGTTGAGTAAAAAAAATTATTATATGTTCATTAATTATGACCATGTGTACTTTTTAATATGAGTTGAAAATAAGAAAATAGGTTTGAAAATAAAATCTTAAGGTTGAAACATGAAAAACCTATAATATGAAATCCTAAGGGAGACTTAGGGTTTCACATGGTTTGATAAATATTCATTTTCACCAATATGTTTTATCCTAATTTATATGGTAAGTCCCTAATTAAGATAGAAACTTGAATGTAATTTAGATTGAAAATTTTGACAATTAAACATTATTTTGAATGTAAAGTATTGAAATATATTTGACAAGTGTCATGTGTTAAATATAGAAATCACTTCAGAGCTCAAAACACCTATATTTCTAGTTCATTGAATAACTATGAATTATTTGTAATAGTGGGAAAGGGATGGAATAAATGTTGATAGTGGAAAATTGATTGAATATGTACACTAGGTCACTAATTTTAGGTTGGGGTAATAACATCAATGTTAGAGACTGAAGTTGTCATTATTTTCATGGGTTGATTTGGTTCATTATGATTGTAAAATTGACTTCACCTACTTGTAATACTAATATGTGTGTGATCTTGATGCTTAACTATGTGTGAATCCCCATAGATCAATCTCCTTCTCCTTAAAACCTTAATCCCTTTATGAATAATAAAAACTTATAATAAATTTGGAAATGTATGTTGAAAGTAGCTACTAAGAGGAAAGGGGTGAACTAGTATACAATAATGCACATTCAATTTAAAAACCATTCCATCATACATCAACTTGATCTAGTTACATAAACATGAGAGCACATTCATCCAAAGCATGAACAAGAGTATACAACACATCAACATATAATCTACATGGGAAACCCTCTTGGGGAATAAAACCCACTCTCAAGCTTGCAAAGAATTTGACTAATTATCCTATAAGGTCAAACTAGAGATTGGTCAAGTCCTTTAGACCAAAATTTAGTGAAACAAAAGTTTCACAAGGAGCACCATCCCTTAAAATGATCAAGTCCTTTTGACCCAAAACCTTGATGAAGTACATTTGACCAAAGGCCTTTATTGAAACACCTATTTCATAAGGAGAAACTACCCCTAAGGAAGATCAAGTCCTTTAGACCCTCTTTTGAAATAAATAGCTTCACATTAGAACTAATGTACTCAAAACTTGATGATAGAACTCTAATAACATAGCCTTATTCACACACTTAAAATTCATCCAAAACCACCTTTTGGATCATTCCACTCTTCAACTCCTCCTCGGATCATATACAACCATAAAACTTGAAATAACTCTATCACACTAATAACAACATGACCATGGGGCCATACACATATAATAGAGTTTTATTTACCTCTCACATCAACCACCAAGATCACACAAACATCATTTATCCTTTTCTCATTCTTAAGACATCTAAAACATCCTTTTGGATCAGCCTAGATCTTTTTGCTCATCCTAAACCTATAAGAGCACTTATTTTGCCATCAAAATTATGACCTAAAATTTATAAACATAGTCCTCAATATATTATTATCATCACAACAACCACTAAGCATACTCACTCTCTTCTCTTCTTCACTTCAACACTCACTGCTTTCACACGAGCCTAGAAACCATCTCCTTTGGTTTCATTATATATAGAGTCTTTATGATAAATAGCTTCTTGGTCAGCCATTCGACTTGCCTTAACCCTTGAGGCTTATCTCACATCAAACCATAACTTAATACAATACTCATAGGTTAGTCATAGCATCTATGGGTCACCCTTAAGTAGATACACCTTTTAATTAGGCCCTTGTAGCTCTTATAGGTCTCATAGAGACCTATTCACCCATTTCTCACTTCATCAAGTAAAATAAGAACATAGGACCACTTTGAAATTCATAGGTCCACTCCACATGACCCATTCAGCTTCCTCAAATGATCAGAGTCAACTCTAGTCACCTTTGCATATGGTCAATTTGGTCAAACACTAACCTAGTGCACATGAACATCATGAACAAACACATAGTCAACTTTTAAGCCTTTTTCATATAGAATATCAATTAGTCAAACCTCCAAATACCATATTAATGATCTAAATGAGTCCACAATAATTTACAATAGTTAGGACATCATAAAACATCCAAACATCATTAAAACAAACACAAATATCCTTCTCAAGTTACTTGTAGAGCATAGTCAAACACATATTCAACTTTGGACCTTCATAACTTTGACTATACACACTTTTAGACCTTCAAATTTATATTTCCAAATGTACCTTGGAGTCTTATACAATTTTTTTTTACACCATAAGTAAACATTACATGTATCAAAAGATATGGCCCAAAAACCAAACAATGGTTTTTCCTTTGTTAAATTCAAATATTTGAATTCAAATAGTCATAGTTAAACTTTGTTCACTTAAAATGCATCTCATTCCCTCACATTTTAGATTAAATATGCACCATTGATCTTCTTTGAACTTTAACTCATAGTGCACCACTAACCAAATGTTAAACTTCAAACAATTGACATCATCACATGCAAATTTGCAATCTTGACCACATATGCACCATCGATCTTTATGGATTAGCTTGGTATTTATTTATAGTGCTCACTATTTGATCTTGCTTAGAACCCCCATGATCATGAGACTTGACACCTTCACATGCATTCTAAGTACTTTTACTATTAAACATCAAGAATTTATCCTCATCTCACTACTTGCTAACATCTTAGAGTAAACGTGCTCTGTCAATCTCTTCAAGAGTTGATCAAACTTTACCTTATGCAAATTTGACTATGGGAACCTTTACAAACTATATGTAATGTCAACTTTGCACCTTCATATCTTTTGCTTCACTCAAATACATGTTTTGAAATTTGGATCATAGGTTCTCCTATTAAAGAGGAATCCAACCATGTATTAAGAATCTCCTAAAACCTTTGTGCATGCAATATATAAATTCATTAATCTAATCACTTAGATTTTTTTTCTACAGAGCCAACTATGTCAAAAATTGCTTGGGAGGTTAACTTTGAGCATGCATATCTTTTAATGTGATTCATTACATGAGCTAAAACTTAGTGCATAATAACTAGGCATAACACTGATAAAACCCATATTATCAACTCATTCTAAAAATACCACACATTTGAAATATGACTATATCAACATTCCTATTTAGCTTTTCTTGCCACATGCAAATTTGGCTAAGTATGGGAAAACACTATCAAACTACTTGGGAGCCCAACTTTTCACTTACATATCTTTTGTTGTGCTTAGTTGCATAACCTAATATTTATGTATAATATATTATCTCATAGGGGAATTAAAAACATATATAAATATGATCCTAAAACTTTGATATGTTTAAAATATGAAGTCACCAAACTACTTACTCAACTCTTTTTGAACATTGAAAACACTATCAAAATGCCTAGGAGCCCAAATTTGCACACACATATCTTTGGCTGTAATTCATCACATGACTTGAGACTTAGACCATAGTAACTTGGGAATAATTTGATCATAAACATATTACCAACTCCCCTTGACTCATCCATACATGGTAATTATGACATCATTAAACTGTGTACTTAGTTTTTCTGCCACTAGACCAATAATGTCTATATGAAAACTATGGACTACCAAATGAATTACACTTATGCACACAAGATATCTAATCATATTTTACCTCTGATATAACCTCTTCCACATGATCAATACTTCATACTCATCCCTAATCATCTCTAAATAGACAAACTTTGAAGATCAACCAAGCCTACTTCAAACATACTAGGATAAGCATATTGCACACTTTGTCATTGTCACTTAGACTATCAAGGTAATTCATTAACTCACATGGAAACCTCCATGAAATCACCATGAAATAATTTAAAACTCTCCAAAACTCTCCTCTTTTTCCATCTATGTCAACACCAAATAAAATATAGCTCACCTTCATTCTTTCTCTTCAAGCACTCTCAAAATAAGAACTTTCTCCCCCTTTGACACAATGACAAAGTGGGGACCAATTAATATTGAAGACTTGAAAATAATATCAATAGGAGAATATCATCTTTTAAATATATTAAAAATTACCCCTTACCTTGAGCCTACCTTTTCTTTCCTTGACAACTTCCTCTTGCTTCATGCCAACGCTCTCTTCAACCAAACACTCCAACCAATGAAGAAAGAACACACAAAAATAATTAAATCTAACAAAAATCACCAAGAAACATTTAAGAGGGACTCCCCATAATATTTCTATGAAATTTCACCTCCTGAGCATCTTTACATCTCTACACACCATGAAGAAACACTAAGATCATTCTATGCAACATACTTCCTTCACAAACCTACTATCCATTAGGCCTCCATCTTGACAAAAACATGAATAATTTGAAAACCATAATCCTTAATATATATATATATATATATATATATATATATATATATATAATATATATATTGAATCTTGATTTTACAACCCATTTGTCCCATTCAACTTATCAAGAAGCTTCAGACCTTAATTCACAAGAAAAACCACTTTTCTAGCATAGCCCAAAACCCTAGAATCTTAAAACAAATAGAGTCAACAAACCTCCTTTTGGTCAACACCTGCCTCTAAAACTTCTTTCACATATAGAGACAACCATTACACACTTATAAACCAAAAATTGAGATTCTAAACCTTTGGTAATCCATACATCGTATAACCCATTTTAGGCCTACTTGTCCTTAAGCTAAAAACTGAGAAAACTGAGAGCACTCAAAGGTCAACAAACCTTCAACATATATTCAACATAGGTCAACAAACCTTAAACCTACTTCAACATATCTTCATATCACAATACCACTTAGATCATGATATAATAAGGTCAACAAACCTTTATATGCAAAAATATCATCTTGTTAACTTCAAAAATCCTCCTTTTCCACTTGGAAACCTTCAATCTGATCCTATAGACTGAGCATACACAAATAATAACATACCATGACATAATTATGACATCACCACATCATATATTCCACCTAAACATGCCTACCTCAACTCTTGAAGAACACCACATAACTAAAAGAAAAGAACCTATAACAAGTTCCTTTACTCTTAAGCCTTCTTTATCCTTGGATCTATCTTCCTATAGAACTCATAAGCTCTCTTTATTTGTACATGGATATTTATAACATTTTCAAAACATATGACTTGGTTTGATCAAGTCATCATATCAATCTTCTTGAATTCATAACTATAATAGACATCTTCACTCTTCTATCATGATAGGAACATCTCACATATAATCCCCCTAACTCCATGCTTCACTTAGATCATGACATATTCAACAAGTCTTCAAATATTGTCTAATCATAGTAAATACTTATATAGAGACATATCATCTTTAGAACACTGTGAAATTCCATGACATAGATAAATATTCAATAAGCCTTTAATAAGCTTAACAATATCTAAGACTTAGGCCTAAAAAATAGGCCTTTAACTTATAGGCTCACCTAGAATCTACCACAAATTGATATGTAGATAGATATTTAAGAATCACCTTTATACCAGAACATCCAAACCATGGTCAACAAGCTAACTCTTTCTCAAGATAGGATCACTAAGAATCTTCACAAGCTTCTTTCTTTCAACAAATGGATATATCAATATGAATTCACAAACATACCTTATTTTGATACCTCCCTATCAAATAACATCAATCAAAACCCAACTAGCATCCACCATGCTTCCTCTTGTTGAAAAGTGTCTCCTTGAATCCTAGATAGAGATACCCTAACCCACAATGTCCTAGAATAATGTGAAACTAGGAATTTCCCACAACTCCTCATATTCCTTTTCCTCCTTGGTCATCTAATACTAATCATTCTTATTCTTCTTCCTAGGCTTATAACTAGCCTCAATCATCACCTTGGTCTTCTCCTTGAACTTGACTTGAACTAACTTTTTATTTTCCCTTTTTATCTAGACAATTGACACATTCTCTACTTTAGACTTATCAACAAATGTTGATAACAGAAACTCTTGATTTTACTTCACTTTTTATCCTTTTTCCACCTTGGTAAAAAATCTATAAAGAATCTTAGACACAACAAGGTTGGTCTCCTTAGTCTTTACTACCTCAGGTCTCCATACCATAGTTTGAATCTTCTCATTTTCTATAGCCATCTTACCTATTTAACCTTTGAGTTTAGACTGATCTACAACACATTCTTCTAAAGCAACTTTCTTATCAACCTTTTGACTAGTGTGATTAAAATTGATAATCTTTGGTCTTCATAACCAATAATGACCTTTCTTATGTACAATGGAAGCATCATGTCCTTTGAGATACCTTAAGGACCTGATGACTCCACTTGGGCAAAAATTTGAAATATGACAAATCTTATAACAACTAAAACAAGTAACACCATTCGTATCTTTTGATAGATTTGAATTGTGATCAATATTTGGCCAAAAACTCCTTATATCATAGCTCCATGAATTTACATCCTTTACTAACTTCCTTCTATATTCCTTAGCTATATGATCATATTTATTACATGTATAACAATGACTATGAAATAAACTAGCATACCTTGAAGCATTTAGTTGTCTATTAAACCTTTTTGTATTTATTTCAAAGTTTGAATTCTCCTTAACATACTCAAGATTCTCATGCTTCTCTTCTAGCTTATCTAACTTGACTATAAAAAGCTCATGCTCACTCTTTAATGACTCCATTTCAACCTTCAGCTGATTTCACTCATCTTCTTTTGGTTTTAAATTTGCAATTGTAGTCCTTAAATGATCCCCAAGAATACTGATCTTCTCTTCATCCTTCTTGGACTTGTTGGCCATGTATTTCAATATATATGATTGCACTTCAATAGACTTTATATATTCTTGATACTTCTTCTCATCTCTCTTGAACTTTCTTAACAAGCTTCCTTCAAGAGAACTAACTTGTGCTTCAATAACTTTGATCATTGATCTCAAATCAATAATTTATTTCCTAAACTGCTTAGCCATTTTGTACTACTTAGGATCTCCTTCAAGATTTTAAGCTTCCTTTAAAGGACTAGATCTGATACCAATTGTTGAAAATAGATAATAAGAGGGGGGTTTAATTAATATACAATAATGAATGTTCAATTTTAGAACCATTCCATCATACATCAACTTGATCTAGTAACATAAAAATGAAAGCAAATTCATCTAAATCATGAACAAGAGCATATAACACATCAACACATCATCTACATTGGAAACCCTCTAGGAAAATAAAACCCACTCTCAATATTGCAAACACTTGGACTACTTATCCTATAAGTTATAACAATCTAGAGACTGGTCAAGTCCTTTAGACCAAAATTTAGTGAAACAAAATTTCCACAAGGGAAACCCAGCCCTTAAGATGATCAAGTCCTTTTGACCACATGATGGTCAAGTCTTTTTGACCCAAAACCTTGATCAAGTCCTTTTGACCAAATGCCTTTAGTGAAACACCTGTTTCATAAAGAACAACTACCCCTAAAGAAGATCAAGTCCTTTAGACCCTCCTTTGAAATGAACACTTACACTTTAGAACTAATGTCTTTAACACCTGATGATAGACCTCTTATAACAAAACCTTTTTTACACACCTACAATGCATCCATAACCACCTTTTAGATCATTCCACTCCTCAAATCCTCCTCAACTCATATAAAACCACCAAACCTTCAACAACTTTATCACAATAATAACAACATGACCATGGGGTCATCCACATAGATAACACTCTGATCTAACTCTTAGATCAACCACCAAGCTCACATAAACATAATCTATCCTTCTCTCATTCTCAATACATATAAAACATCCTTTTAGATTATCTTAGAGTTTTTCACTCATCCTCAACCTGCAAGAGCAGTTATTATATCATCATAAATATGACCTATAGGTCATATACATAGTCCTCAATCTACTCTGATCATCACCCCAACCACTAGGCATACTCACTCTCTTCTATTCTTCACTTCAATGCTCACTCCTCTCACACAAGCCTAGATTCCATTTCCTTTGGTTTCACTATATATAAAATCTTCATGATAAACAACTTCTTGGTAAACCATTAGAGTTGCCTTAACCCTTAAGGCTTCTCTCACATTAATACACATCTTAATATAATCCTCATAGGTTAGTCATAGCATCTATGGGTCACCCTTAAGTAGCTACACCTTTTAATTAGAACCTTGTAGCTATTATAGGTCTCATAGAGACCTATTCACCCATTTATCACTTCATTGAACAAAAAAAAACATATGAGCACTTCCAAATGCATAATTCCACTCCACATGACCACTTAGACTTCCTCAAATGATCACAATCAACTTTTCTCACATCTACATATAATCAATCTACTCAAACACACTTAGTACACAGGAACATCATGAACAAACACACAATCAACTTCTAAACATTTGTTAATATAGAATATATATTGGTAAAACCTTTAAATACCATACAAATAATTCACAATGAGTTCATAATACTTTCCAATAGCTAGGACATCATAAAACATTCAAACATCATAAAAATAAGCATACATATCCTTCTCGAGTTACTTACAGAACACAATCAAACACATGGTCAAATTTGGGCATTCATAAATTTTATATACACACTTTCAAACCTTCAAATCTATATTTCCATATGCACCTTGGAGTTTTATACAAATTTTCATTTCATAACATGAGAAATTTTTTCTTGTATCAAAAGATATGGCCCAAAAACTAGACATTGGTCTTTCCTTTGTTAAATTTAAATATTTGAAGTTCATACAGTCACAGTTAAACTTTAGTCACTTAAAATGCATCTCTTGTACTTTTATCATAGATTAAATATGTACCATTGATATTCTTTGAAATTTAACTCATAGTGCACCACTACCCAAATGTTAAAATTCAAATAGTTGACCTCATCTTATGTAATCTTATAATCTTGACCACATACAAACTATCAATCTTTGTAGATTAGCTTGGTATTTATCTTATATCACTCACGATTATATCTTGCTTAAAACCCCCATGATCATGACACTTGGCATACTTTCATTCCTTCTAATCACTTTTACTGTTAAACATAAATCACTTGTCCTCATCTTTCTACTTCCTAACATCTTGGAGAAAACACACTCTATAAATCTTTTTGAGAGTTGTTTGTACTTTACCTTGTGAAAATTTTACTAAGTATGGGAACCTTTTCAAACTATTTGATAAGGTCAACTTTGTACCCTCATATCTTTTGATTCGCTTAAACACATGTTCTAAAATTTGGAACATATGTTATGCTTTAAAATATGAATCCAACCATGTATTAAGGAGATCCTAAAACCGTCACACATGTGAGATATGAATCCATTAATATTATCACTCAAATTTTTATTTCATAGAGCCAAATATGTCAAAAACTTCTTGGGAGGCCTACTTTGAACATGCATATCTTTTGATGTGATTCATCACATGACCTACAACATAACACATAGCAACTAGGAATAACACTGTTTAAACTCATATGATCAATTTGCTCTAAAATTTACACACATGTGAAATATTACTATATCAAAATTCCTACTCATATTTTATTAACACATACAAATTTGGCTATGGGAAAACACTTTCAAACTATTGAGGAGCCCAACTTTGCACTTGCATATATTTTATCATGATTAGTCACATGACCTTAGATTTAGTGCATAATATCTTATCTCAAAGGGTAATTAATCCATATATCAAGTTTCTCTTGAAAATTTCATATGTTCAAGATATGATGTCACCAAATTGCTTACTTGGCTCTATTTGAACATAGAAAATAATATCAAAATGCATGGGATCCCAACTTTGCACACACATATCTTTGTTTGTGATTAATCATATGACTTTAGAATTGTACCATAGAAACTTAGGACTAATGTGATCAAAACCATATGACCAACTACCCCTAACTCATCAACATGTGGCAATTATGATGTCATCAAACTCCCTACTCAGATTTTTTACCACTGGACCTAAAATGTCTAGATGAAAACTATGGACTACCAAATGAATTATCCTTATGAAAATAATCTCTCTAATAATCCTTGACCTATAATATAACCTATTTCACGTTCTCAATACTTTATATTCATCTGTAATCATCTCTAAATAGACAAACTTTGAAGATCAACCAAGCTTACTTCAAGCATATTAGGATAAGCATATTGCACACTTTGTCTTTATCACTTAGACTATCAAGGTACTTCATCCACTCACCTAGACACCTCCATGACATCATTGACAACTATACAACAATGTAATGGGATTATTTGACCCTAATACTCCCATTGATGGTTGATTGATGTATACTTATCCAATACTATAAATATGGATGCCAATCTACATGTAGTTATTCCTCACGTTGTTTAAATAAAGTAATGTGCCTAAAATTTATATACTTGACATTATTCAATTTTTACTTAGGTTTGTGTTATTTAGATTTAGCTGATGAATTCTCTTATTATTTGATTTTCAATTTGGGAAGAATAGGCCACATTTTCTCAATGTGTAATAGTTTACATATGCTTGATAGGTAAAATCAAAGTGAGTACCAAGTATGGATTTTATTTGTATTTATGAGTCCATTTGGGTAGTTTATCATGCCATAAACACACTAGGAAAATGGGTATATCCATAGGAATTATTTATTTTATAAAAAAAACTATTTTTGGGTGAGGGTCACTAATGTCACCCTCTGCTCAATTTTGTCTATGAAAGTGTTTAAGCCTAATGTTATCTCATAGAGACAAGAGTGTGGATTTAATGATATATAGATGTATGAGTAAGATATTTAGATGGTTTTACATATACTAAGAGGTTCCTATAAGTGATTTATGAAAAAATGCAATATTTTTACTCAGAATAAGCATGTAGATGTGAGATAATGGTGAATACAAAGCATATATGTGTGCACAAGTCATGTATAGTGAATGTAGGTAAAATGTGACAATATCAAGTTCCTAATAATATATTTGTATATATAAAAAGTAATACATTAATTTTGAATAAATATTTTAGTGAAAAAAATTCTATGTAATTAAATGAAGATTAAAAAGAGATAACATATAAAGTATCTTATAGATATCCCATGGTGATAAAAAATATCATATGTTGTGTAAGTCTCAAATGTCAATATTTCATTTTCATCTCATTGAGGAATAAATGCTATGGAAGTATCTTTAGGCTTGGTGTAGAATATTATATATATTCCCACCGCACCCCCACTGCCATCCCCGCCCCCACCACCCCACCCGCCCCCCACCCCCCCCCCCCCCCCCAACCCCTCCCCCACATTTGAAAATTTGAAAACCCCTTGAAATACATATCTCAAAATAAAAAATTACACACATCATGCATAGGATATAAAAAAATTAATGATGCCTGACATAGTAATTTATCATCTTGCAAATATGTATGTCATAGATAAATGATCTCGAATGATCCTAGAGTGTACTCTATATAATAAAAGGTGTGATATGCAAAGAGTGAGAAAAACATAGAAAATGTAAGCATGGTAACAATAAGACTTCTCTCATGGAAAACATATGAATAATCTAAGAACAATAGTGATATGCCCCTCATGGAAAAAATATAATATATGAAGCATTAAAATACAATTCCCTAATACATATAATTTAGAAATAAATATATCAATAAAAATCATACACATAAATTTTTTCCCTCATTTGATACATTATGGGAATCATGGAAAGAAAAGATGAACATCTGTAAGATATGAATCGTGGTAAATTAAAATTAAATATAAATGATATAGATCATGTAGATAATTATATATAAATTCTTAGTAAACAAATTGATCAAAGAAGGTACACAAGCCATAAATGAAATACATCAAACACATATAATATGATATTACAATAACATCACACACATAGAATAATAGAGAAACAAGATAGTGCCCATAATGAAAATAAGCACAAATATGTGTTATAATATATAAAACATAAACAAGTAACATACATAAAACATAGGAAAAAAAGATAGGCTTGTAAAATAGTAAGAAAACACATTATCTGCACTAAAAAAAGAAACTACAGAGAGAATAAAAGTAAAAAACTACACTAAATTCACATCAAATACAACATGAACATGAGAATACACACTAAAGACACAAAGGTACATGTAATGTTCATGATTTACAAGAATATATAAGATCAAATAAAATATCAATGTGATAAATTAAATATAAAAATATAGAACCTAAATCATTTATAGGATATGCCCCATAAATGACCCCAGAGTGAGCATGAAAGGTTCTCCCAAATAATAGTGAATCTATAAGCATATTAATTTAATTATATATGTTGCATCTATATCTCAAAATTACAAATAGTATAATATATGTAAGTAATGTACCCTTCATTAATAGGTAGATAATTATAATATGTCAAGCTACCTATCCACTAAAACTCAAAGATAAATGAAAAAAAATAAAAAATACATGAAATAATCAAATAAATTATCAAATCCCATAAAGAAAAATAATAAGAAAAATTAATAATAATAAATAAGGGGCAATGGTTAATAATTTCCTACAACTTCCACCTGAATTGTGGGTGATGTGAGGTGGCCTCGATATATAATAGGTTATCATCAAGTGGAATTTACAATAGTATTTTAGGATGAGACACATAAAAATGCAAGGATGGTGAAAAAAATAAACCAACACAACCAAGAAAATGGAAATGAGCTATAAAAAACACATATTTAGAAGAAAAAGGATGACAAGAAACAAATAAGGATAGAGAGAGGAAGCAGGAAATGTGAAACACATAAGTAATGGAATAAAGACAAAATAAAGGGAGAAATAAATGTGAATAAAATAATGGGGGACATAACATTAAAAAACAAAATAAAAAAATAAATAAAGAACATATGAAAGCTAGAACATCTTGGAAGCAAATGAAGAATAAGGTAACTTCAAAATTAAAATAAGAACAAGTAAATAACATAATAAATGTAGAATAATTTGGAAAAAAAAAAATCTAAGCGAGTAAAAAACATAAAATAAGAATAAACAAGGATTGCTAAAAATACACAAAGTGAGAAATGGAATAAAGGAGGCCAATGTAAGCAGGCACATGAAAAAAAATTAACAAATAAAAGTAATAAACCAAAGAAAACTATGTAAAGGAAAGTTATATGACTCAGGTGCAAATATATGGGGTTATAAATAAATTAATGATTATAATATCAAGTGAATATTCATCATACTATATGTGTGTGTGCATAACTAGATATATGATCAAGGGTAATATCAATATCCCTAAGTTTCCAAGTGTCAGGATACATTGCCATCAAAATTGTCTTCATCATTATAAATTACATCAATATAATCATAATTATTTTAAGCATTCACATTATCTATTGCACCTCATTGTATATTCCCATGCTATCTTATCTAAATGTTAGCTTGAAAATGTGATCATTTTGGGGTGTTATTTATTGTATAGGTAAAATAGGTTGTGGTATATACTCCTCAGTAGGTGGAAGAGTATATACTAAAACTATAGGCTCACTTATTTGTGGTATTCTAGTTGATTATTTCTTTGGTAAAGCCTTAGGTTAAACCTCATGTTGAACTTATACTAGAGGATTATAATTATTACATTTAATAGTACTCACTTTATCCTCATGAAGAAAATTTAAGCATATATGTAATGTTTATGAAACTACTCTCATATGATTAATACATGGTCTTCAAAATAAAACATAAAATGTCTCATTATCCAGTAATACATGAAACCAAATTAAAATTATTTTAAGAACCGCTATGACAAGTAGTGTAATACATATGATTGGTACTTGTAAACATATAATATCCCATAATAATATTCTTAGTACCTTTTAAATCCATTTAATGATGTCCAAGACTAGTGACAATTATTTTTGCACAGATATTCATACTTGGACCATTATCAATTATAATTTCATTTATTTTTCTTAAATGTGCACCTATGAAAGCTTGAATAAAAATTGGTCCATTATTACACTTATGTTTTGGAATATCATGATCATATACTATTCTTGGAGGAGGCTCCTTATAAAATTCATTAACCATACCTATGAATCCATCAACTAGATGAGTTTACAAATTTATAGTAGTTCTCTTTGATCTACCATATGAACATTACCTTGGTATATATATTGAGTGTCAATATTTTTATGAGGGTTTATAAATATTTACAAATGTTGGTTTGGTTGAGCCATGGATTCATTCATAGTACTATTAAGATTTTATACCTAAATTTGGTTTTTATCAAGGAGGTGTTTTATCCTGTGTTTTAAATTAATGAGTTTTTTAAGAATGTCATATGACTCTATGGAAATTAGATAATGAATTAATATAATTAATCTTAGGTAATAGACTAGATGGGTCCAAGTCTCTAATACATGATATAGTAATCAAATTATAATAAAGAATCATTTGAGCACATTTTTAGGATTTTTAGTCAATATTATAACTTGTGTTAACTCTATTTATTATGATAATACTAGTCTATTAAATGGTTGATCCACTACACTCAATATATTATTGGCCTCATTCTTAAGTTGAAAATATTTTTCATCACCATTAGGCTTGAAGTTTATTTTAACTTAAAAAAATTATTCACTAGAGGTAGGGTCATTAGTACCATATTTAAGTATGTTTGCCTCTAAAACATTGATATCATAGTTTCTAACTACATGAAAAATATCATGGAAATATGATTAAGTGATGATGACCATTTTTATATTTAATTTTTAAAATAAAACTTTGAGAAAATATGCTTTGTAATTCACTATTAGGTAATTAGCAATTCATTAATTTAACTATTATCTTGAATCAAAGAACATACTCAATAATATTTTAATTAGTACTTTTTAAAAGTTGACCAATTTGATAAATTGTAAAATTTATGTTGATGTGGATAAGAAAATGAGATAAGAAATCATTAGCTAGAGTAGTGAAATAATGCATTGATGCACATGGAAATGCATAAAAAAAATAAGAGAACAATATTTCAATATTATAGGAAAAATATTAGTCAACAATTTATCATTATGAAAAAAATATAGACAAGTATGGAGTGACCTAATATGATATGAAGGATATCCTTTGCCTTGAATAATTAAAATTTTAGTATAAAAAATCTTATTGGGAAATTATTTTACTTTTTATTAGTTAACCTCACTACCTTTTATAGAATTTACCATGTATAACTAATAAAACACTCATAGACTCTACTATTTTTTGATCTAATTACTCAAACACTCAGTTCAGGTTAAGCACAAGATCACCAAGGCCCAAATTTTTATAAAGAGTTATAAAATTCATAAAGTTCACATAACATATCGTAAAACCCCTATCCAATATATAGATCAAGTAAGATAACATATAACCATTGCATAATCATGTATAAATAAATATCCAATACTCATATAAATCATCATTATATCAATACATTACATTGATTCCATGAATGAATAGGAGTACATATTTTAGAATCTACAAAACATTAAAATGGTTTGAGAATACTTACTTTTCTTTGATATCAAAAATGTATGCCTTATCTCCTAAAAGTATGGAAATATTTTAAGTCTATGAAATGAGAGGTTTAGGGTATTATTTATAAGTTTCCACTCTCCCTCTACCAAATATTTTATATGTCATCTTCACATTTTCTTATTTTTCTAGATATGCCCAACTATAATCCACATGTCCTTATTATATATCTTTTTATAAGATTTTATTTATTCATTTCCATGTGAATATTCAATTTTTAATCCCTAATAGTATATATAGTTTTTTTATTATCCTAATGCCACCTCACCTTATATGCACATTATTTTCAATGAAGCATTATTCATATGTATCCACTTGATATTATTATGTGTATTGTGATATCTTATGAATAATAATCCTTCATAATTTTTTTATTTGAATAGGTAAATAATATGGTTTTAAAAGGATCCAAGAACTATAAAATTATTATACAAAAAAGTAATAGGCCAACCAAGGCTGAATAATAAAATTTAGTAAAAACTAGCTATAGAGTATTGAAAGCAGAGAAAAAGATAACAAGAAATAAGATCAGGAGGTGACCCTCTAGTGTTTCCTTCTCCTCCTCAAGTATATTCTCTATAACTCCCCACTTAATCTTGGAGACCTTTTCCCTCACTTTATTTCCAGGTCCTTCTACATCGCCACCTAGGAGGATCATGCGTAGCCTTTTTTGGCCTTGTACTTGTAGGGTGTTTTATTGATATGAGCCAAGTTGGGGATGTTAGGTGTGGGGTCTCTATTATATTTAGTGACTACTTAACAAGGGTTGAGTCTATCTTAATGGAATGGAAAAATTACTAAATAATTGAGTTTACTTACCTATGTAGGGCATTCCACTCTTGGATAAGGTTAGCAAGGGTCAAACTAGCCTCTTATACCCTATTGTTGAAGTTGTCAAGTTGATCCTTATTATTTATTAGCTCATCATACAAAAGGAATTTTACCTTCGCGATGGCATGCATAGAGGTGCCCTCATTTATAAGGACTAGTTTGGGCTTGGGAATAAATAACTTAAGTGGAAGGTCTTCAGTATAAGTTTTAGATAGACTAGCTTGGGGAGTGATAATAGATGGGTGGTAGGACCCGGAGGTGGGATTCTCCTCCAAGGAGTCCTTTGGAGAGTCATACTCAATGGAGGACCCCTCCTGGGGGACCTCTCTCCTTTGAAAAGTTTTACCATGTATAACAAGTATAAGAGTAAGCCCTTGGTGAAAAATGGGGTTGGCCTCATTGACTTGGTGGGCTAGGGTAGTACATTCTAGTGACTTTAGCAAGTAGAATGATAGGATAATCTTATAACCCATAAATTGGTTTAATAATATAAAATGATGAGAAAATATTAAGGTATACTTACCCTCTAAGGTCATGTATCTCATTAGCTAGAGGCATACCTATGGTCATTGTTATGGGAGATCCACTTGAGGCAAACCCTTTTTATCCATTTTCATGAACTAATTTGTTTGAAATAAGTGATGGAGTTTTTTCTTATTAGTCTAGTCCTTATAAGCCTTTACACCTTTGCAGGTCATGCTTATGGCTTCCCTAATGAATTATTTTGTGACTATGATATAAATTCCCTACATCACCATCTTATGCTTATTCCATCTAGCGATGAAGTCTTGAGTGATGTCAGAATCATGTTCTATATTTTACAACATTAGCTCTATAAGACCCCCATACCTTAAATTTTTCCATACCTTACTCTATGCCCTCACCTCAGACACATGAGGTAGGCTCTAATAATTCTCTATCTCACCCCATTGGTGCAGTGATAGTAGAGCTGAGATAAATAGAATGATGGTTCTAGAATATATGGGTTTAAACTATATGAAAAATGCTTAGGTTACACACTACCCTCCTCCTTGGGTAATTAATCCACCTCATTCATTCATAATGGTAGTTCATAATTTTTAAAATCCATCTCTTGATAGGAATATTTCATGCATGTGATGACATGATAACCTATTTAGCCTATTGTACTTTCATCCTAAATGGCCATTAGGAAATTATTGGGGACATGTCCTCCTTCATGATATCTAGTTAAAAAGTGGATATAAATTCCTATGTTGGCAAGTAGATCTACCACTTTGTTTCCTTTAAGATATATGTGTACAATTTGGACTTGTGGCATGCCCCTCAAATGTAGCTTGGCATCATCCATGATGTCTTTAATAGTGTGAGATGGGGTTATTTTATTTTACAAGGAATTTATAATGTTTAAAGAGTCTCCCTCCATGATTATTCTTTCCAATTTGAGTCTAGAGGCCAATTGGATACCCCAAAAAGATGTCATAGCTTCAACAAGGTGGTTTGTTTGAGTTCCTAATGGACCTGCATAAGTAGTAATCATCTCTCTTTTTGAGTTCCCTATGACTCTTCCCCTTGTAGGTCATGGGTTTATTTTAGAGGTATGATAAAATTTAAAAACATCCCATACTTATATTGGATCCTTCCATTTTGTATGTTTTTGGATGATCACTTTTGAGGGGGAATTAGTTGTTGATGTATGTCCCAGTTGCTGAATATTTGTTGTATTGAAGAAGGTCTAGGGTTTTTATTTGAGGGAGGAAAATATTTCCAATTTTTAGTGATATTTATTACTAAATAACATAAAATTTTTCTTTTAGCTCCTTATATGCTTTGGTAGATACCTAATTTTACTACAATTATTGTAAGTGATATGTTATTTATGTGTTTGTATATATATCATATGTTGAAATTAATATATTATTGGAACTTTATTTTGTGTTTTTGGCTTGTTATTATTCTCCATGTGGCCATTTTTATTCCTATTATTTTTAATTTATTTATCCTCTATGTTTTTATAGTCTTAGGGTCCCTATGTTCTATTTTTTCTTGCACAACATGCCATAATTCTTCTAAAAATCAAGGAATATCTTTTTTGTCCTTTTTCTCTACTCCCGCTTGCATTTATCGCTCATTGGTATCAACACATTAATTTTAATTTATGTCTTGTATTATTTTAAATTATTAACTTGGACATGAAACCATCACTATTTGAAATTCTATGTCCATGTGATTCAAATTTATATTTTACACTTAGCATAAAAGTGGAGTTATGACCTCCCAATTTGCATTTAAATACTAGCTCTCTTAGTTATCCTAGCTCTATTAACATATTATAGGATGTCATTTAAAAATTTATTTCCTTGTATATATTTTAACCTATTCCATTATGATGACCAATTATAAATGGTAAATTTTCATATATAACACTTGGCCCCAAAGCAGAGTTTTAATGCACATCCAATCACATGACATTCTTGCCTGCCTGCTCTCTCAACTCTATAAAATTTATTCAAGGGTTAATTTTGGTTTACATTCCTATTATATATATTATAACCATTAAATCCAATTCATTTTTCTCTTGTGGATAAGTTTCATGTCTTACTATTTGAGTGTAAATACATTTTCGGGACACATATCTCACTTATTGGGTTTTCAACATAGTTGTTCTTTCAAGTCTTTCACTTTGCCCCGATAGGTAATTTTGGTTTACATGTCATTTCATCTTCCAAAACCTATTTTGTCTTATCCACTATACCCTTTTGATAAAGTTTCCTTTTTGACACTTCTCCCCAAAATGACTCCTAGATCCCCATTTTATACTTGTAAAATCTTGCTTAGTTTAGTGAAAAAAATTGTCAAGATCCCTGAATAGAACTAAACTATGGATGACTCAAAATTTTATAATTCTATAGACCTAATAAAGTTAAAAATCCCTAATTAGATATACCTAATCCAAATATTCTCTCCCCTTACCTAATTGGAACTTTTTCCTACCCAGGTCTTGTTTGAAAAATCTCTAAGTCTTCTAGACCTAATGAGGACTTCGAGTCTCAAATAGGTGTTGAGGGTCTTTTTGTTCCCATGCAGTTGTAATTATACTTCATAGTATAAATTAGGTATTTAGGGTTGGTTATGTATTTAGTTAGTGCTATTTGGAATAAAATTTATGACTAAGTCTTTAGGGTTTCATCAGGTTGGGGTCTAGTGGTAATCAGAGTTTAAACTCTATTTGGATCTTTGATAGGTTGACAATTGATATACTAGTGTTAATAAATATTTATATCCAAATTAGGTCATATATTGGAAGGGTGTATTATTCTATTGGTATTCAAGGTTATAACCTTGACTAGGTCTAGGTGTCTTAGCCTTAGGTTGATGTAGTATTAGTTAGGGGATTTTCCCTTACTAGGTCTAGGGGATGCCTTATGTGATCCCCATAAAGGTAAATAGGGAAATACCCCCACATAGTTTGATGATATGGGACTTGGGTCCCAATTAATGTTAGTTAGGTGTTTGCTTAACCAGTTCCTTGATGGATGGCTATTTGACTTTGCCCATCAAATGCATAGATAGAATGTGGGAAGCCAAGCTAAATAACTCATAATGCTAATTGGGGGACTAAAACCCAATTAGCTATTGGTCCCCCAACTTATATTTTCCTACCAAAAACTTATGAAATTCATTTAAAAATACTTTATTAGGTCTAGTTTGTACATGTCAGTTACATTTTGGCTTTTAAAAATTGATCAGAACTATAAAATAAAAAAATGAATAGTAACATTAAATTAGAATCCAGATGCTAGTAAAATACTGAATAGGTCTAGAGAGATCATTTTTGACATGCCATCAAATTTTTGAGAATAAATTTCGATCTATATGTTTAAAATCAAAACCATTTGTGTCACCATAAATCTTATTCTAGCCTAGATGTAATGGTGTCTTTAATTTTGATTGACCATGCCTATCTTTAAGCCTATTCTCATTTTTATATGATGGTGCACTATTTGTAGCTTTTAATTAAATTTTTGACTCAATTTTGGTCTATTTTATAGGGTGATTAATGAAAGTGAAAGGAATGAGAAGAGGATATAGCTGGGAGCATTCATGGTAGTTGTTGGATGTTTTGAAGGGAAAATTCCTCCTCTTGGATGGCTATTGACTATATATTGGATGACCCCCATTGGCAAGGGGTTATATTTTTATCCTTTTGTCTGAGATTTGGCCAATCACACTTTTATTTTTTGCAAATTTTCATATTTTTGGTAGTCTAATCTCTCCATCAACTCCTTCCCTACCATTATGCTATCAAAATTATGAATGAATTGATTGTAATAGACTCAATATTATTAATCAAAATGATCAATGTTGATTAATAAAATTATGGTGGATTATTTATTTCATTATATACAAGTATTTCATGTATGTGGCTATATTTTAATTATCTTCTCTTTTTAGAAGCTTGCACTAGCTCTGCATTTGATTGTACAAGTGTTGATTGGACCATAGACTGGTTAGTGGAGTTATTTCTATTGTTATATTGAGTTTGCCTCCATTATTGTAGGGTTTTATTTCTCTTTTCCCTTATCTACAGGGTTTTAAATCAATGTATATAGGAATAAAGATCTTAATATTTGATTTAATTATCTCCATTTTATTACCTTAGTTTTGAATCCTCAGATGATGGAATGAACACAAAAAATTAGTTATAAACCACTTAATAAAACCCTACACTTGTTGATTTGTAACTAGGTAATACTTTAATGAATTCTTATTTACCTATTTTCAACACCCACAAAACTTAATCAAATAAGATATTAAATTAGCATTCTTGTTTTACATTGTTTAAGTACCTAAAACCCACTAAACTTAATTTTTAAGTATGAAGGTTGAACCAAAAAAGGCCCCTTGAAATGGAATGGTCACAATAATCCACTAAGTGAGGATCAATGTGCCTATATGAGGTAGATACAAACCTTTGGGAGATTCATTATAATATCCTTTCAAGAGAGGTGAGTCATGAGATGATCCTAGAACATTGGTACATGCCAAAACACACATCAACAAAACTAGTGCTAGAAGGAAGGAACCATTTAAGCATAAACCTCAAAACTAAAATTTTAGCAAAAAATTTAAAACTTGAACACTTATGAGCATTTTCCACACTCAAATAGTCTAAAGGCTAAATTTTAAATTAGATGTATACCCACAAGATCAAATTTTGTATGGGATGATTTAGCGTTGTTGAAACTCATTGAACACAAGAAATCAAAGGTAAACAAAGGGAAATTGAAAAAGTGATAAATCCACTCAGTTAGTAGCCCACCTACTAATATAAATCCATTTATAAATCCTTTTATTTCCCTTCAAAACCCACCAATGGTAGATAATACCACTTGGATTGGTGTAGGTGGATGCCCTATGAACATTGTAAGGCCTACCCATGATTTTCCCAAGAATCTTGATAAAATTATACCCAAAATATACACCTAATAGGATTCAAACAACTAAGGAGCATATCCAATAATTTAAGGATGCCTTGATCCAAACACAAGTTTAAAATTAGGAGGTGGCTTTCCACTTATTCCCTTACTAATTTGGATAAGTTGCCTAAGCTTGGTATCTTGGGCTGCCCAATGGATTTACCACTTCCTATAATGATTTAAAAACTATTTTTATCAACCATTTTAGGCTACCCATTGATCCATTTATCCTATAACACCACTTTGATACTTACCATAGGGAACCAAATGAACCTATGAGTGTTTTCAATGCATGATTCCACAAGTTTTACCAAAGGTTGAAAAACATGTACACTCAAATAGAAGTAATTGCCATACAAACGTATCTGAAGGGTTTAGATTCAATGACCCTCGTGTTCCTTAGAATAACCCTAATAAACCTCTTATTCTTATTCTTGGCATATAATGAGGTTGTAAAAATTTGGCAAAAAATGTTTCCACAAGGTTAATTAATTAGTCCTTTGCCTTCATTAAGCCAACTAGGTACTTATAATCAGATCTTGATGATCAACCATGCCCTAAAGCACAATACACAATTAATGAATCTAATCATAAGTACTATGTATACAAGCCCAAATATGGTCTAAAGTCTAACACCCATGAAATACATGCTTATTGGTCTACCTTATAAACCTCACAATCATGTTTTCCCACAAGCAAAAAATTAACAACTTATTCTTGTTGCATACAAAAACATTGTTTCCATGCATACCACTAGTGGTTATGTTTCTTCCACTAGTAACCAATAGGCTATCCCATCATTTATAAATAGATAGACACCTTTTAAAAATACTCATAATCAAGCACACCCTACTATCCCTTCATTTTTTAATGCTAATACACTTGTGACTAACCCAAAACCTCAAGTGGGAAATCCAAAAAATGCTAGTGTGAAGCTTGACATAACTAATCTATATAAAATGGTTCAGATGTTAAAAAATGATAAGGTCAATATGCATAGATAGGTGACACAAAACATAAATAATAATTCAAACAACCCACCACCAACTATAAATTTCAACTTATATAGAACCAATAGATAATTGAACATGAGGCAAAATAATTAGGTGTACCTAATCCATTGGACAATAACAATCATAATAAAAATAGTGCTTCTAATGCAATGAACTTGGATAATTTATCACTACCCAGATGGTATATGATCCATAATACAATTGATCACACTAATATTGATTATGAAAAACTCATCTATGCCTCAAACATCTTCTAGAAAGAGATGAACAACTTGGAATTAGTGCTGACACCTAATAATAACTCTAATCAAGGTAGAGGAAATCCTAGTACATCTATAGTCTTGGAGACTTATGAGTTTTTATTTGAAATTGATAATGAACCAGAGAATAACCTAGACAAGTTATATCCATATAAATAATTTCAAATGGGAAGCAACTACCAATTGAGGAGTAGATTTCAAACTTTGTCAACTACATCTACTCCTCTAAACAACACTCAAGTTCCTCCTGGTGAGAACTCGAGTAACAATTTGTTTCCACCTATAAGACCTATGCAATCTTACCAACCCAAAAACAAGTCTACACATCCAAAAAGTGACAAAATAGTACATCCAAATAAATATGGGTACAATATCATAGATGACCTAAAGAAAACTAAGGTTAATTTCATAATGTTTGACTTGCTTCAAATTTAAAACCAAAAGGACATGTTGCTGGAAAACTAATGCCAATATTTTAATTTATAAATATAAAAATGAAAACCTTATTTTCTCATAACAATACATATTTTTAGTAACAACATGCATAATCATTTAGTAGATTTATGTACTTCTGGAAATATCATGCCTTATGCAATTTTCAGCAATTGTGTCTGACATCTACAAAGTCAAATAGGAAGGTTGTTTAGTTGGAAAAATCATAGGTCAGGGTTGTCAATGAACTAAATCATATCCAAATGTAGTTGAACTCTAATCCATGGGTACAAAATTTCACTAACATCTAGGTAATTGATATACCTAATGCTTATGACATGCTTCTAAGTATATATTGGTTTAGAACATCAAATGGTTAGATGGTAATAGATGTATGTTATATATGGATCTCATGGAGAGGAATCCCTGATCAAATCAGTATTTAATGTGAGCCCAAGATGACTCACATGATAAAAAAAATGAAATATTGTGCTAAGAATAAGATCTTAGAGTATATGCACTTGAGAAAGAGGTGACAACTTATAATAAGTTTTCTATCAACATGTTTTCTTTACAATAAAGTTCAAAAATTGAAGAACTAGATCATCTTGATGAGGTTGATTTATTTTGAGAACCTAAAATAAATTTGATTCTTAGTGTTGCCACACTACATGAGGATGTAAAACTAGATGGTCTAAGTGAAAACATGACTCTCAATAATTATTGTCAGTAACAGGTATCCTTGAATCAAAAATCAACAAGCTTAATGAGAATTATCCAAGAAAAGTTAGGGAGTTTGTGAGATCCCATGATGAGAGAAAAAATATCTTGGACAACCCTATATTCATAATAACCAATAAGGACTTGGAAAAGAGGTCCCTATTAACTAATAAATAAGATGTGTGTTCTCTTGAAATTGAGAAAACCAATAATGAAATCAAAGTTACAACAACACCAACTCATCATAATCCAATGCCTACAACTAAAAACCATTTATGTAATCTAAAATTTGATGGTTATAAATCTAAGAGTGGGTGTGGTACTATTGTATATCTCATCAATCCATAAGGGAATTTATATTTATCTAAATTTCACCTATAATTCAATTTCATGAATAACATGGTTGAATATGAAGCACTAGTTCACGATCTCTTATTTACACTAAAGAAGAATGTTGAAAACCTCAAGGTACTAGGTGACTCTGAACTAGTGGTGAAATAAGTAATAAGTGAGCATGCTTGTAATGATAAAAATTTATCTAGATATCATAGCTAGGTATGGAATTAAATAAAGTATTTTGATGCAATCAATATTTAAACCCTTCCTCTTAGAAGAAATTATATGTAGATGCATTAGATATAGCTTCAAGTACTTTGGAACCTATTTTAACTCCAAGTTAAGAAGGTTATTCATGGAGTTGGTCTCTAATCCTTCTATTCTTGATAATATTAGGAAATTATATGTATTCAATAATGATCAAAATATCATCAATTTCATCACAAACATAGATTTATTCAAAAATTAAATTATAGATAAAGTTGACCAAGAAGAGTTTAAACCTAACGAGGAAGGGGTAATCAATCTAAAAAAAATAGTATACCCAAATACTTTGTATCACTAGAACATTTGTTTGATATGGATTACCAATGTGATAAAGAGAATCAACCCCCATTAAATATATGCTGTACTAGCATTACAATCTGGGCAATGGAAATGAATCAAAGAATGTGCTTCTAGGCATGACATGAAATACAAAGGAAAAATAATACTTTATTCAAGCCTTAAAATAATTTAGATATGTTATTGTGTAGAGATATGAGAACTTTAAGGTGTTCAACACTTATATTCACATACATGCCATCCCTCTTAAGCTAGGACTTCAACTATTATGCTAGAGGAAAAGATCAGTGATCTCACTACTAAAACATCTGATATTCAAAGAGGTGCATAAATTAATCCAATTAAGGATAATTTTACCTATTAGGCATTCCATGTGGGTGGCTAATTTGGTGTTGGTTAAAAATAAAATTGGAAAGATAAGGCTATGTGTTGATTTATGCAAATTTAACAAGGCCTCATAAAATGATAATTACTCATTGCCTTCTCTATATGAAGTTTTAGAGATAGTGAATGACTCAAATGATGTCATTCCTAGATGGATACTTGGGGTAAAATTAGGTAGTGGCCAATTATGATGGTTGTATTAAGATGATGTTTACATCAAAGTTCATTACATTCTCATACAAGAGGAATCCATTAATCTTTATCAATGTAGGTGCCACCTTTCAATGTGTCATGGATATTTCATTTAAGGATATCATTGGTAAATGCATAGTAATATACATGGATGACTTAACCTCTTTTCCAAGGATAGAAAAGAGCATGTGAAATAATTGAGAGTAGTCACACAAAGATATAGATATCATGGACTCTATCTAAACCTAAAGAAGTACATTTTTAGGGTAACATAGGGTAAGTTGTTTGGACACATCATATTAGAATAAGGTATATCTATATATCCTGAGAGAGAGGATGCAATTCTAAAAATTCCATTACCTATTAGTAGAAAATATTTGAGCTCATTCTTCAACAAGATCAACTTCATTACTAAGTTTATTTTAAGATTTGTAGATATAGTCTAACCACTGAATAACATGTTGAATAAGGACACAAAGATTGAATGGATAGTTGAAACACAAGTGACTTTCACTCAAATCAAGAAATAAATCATAAAAAGGTGTTAATTAGTCTTGATTATACACAACCCTTCTATATCTACTCATTCAGCTCAAAACACTCAAGTGTAGTAGTACTAACACATAATAAATAATTTAGAGGTGAGATACCTATTTCATTCATGAGTTATCATTTTCATAATTTTAAACTGAGGTATTCAACTCTAGACAAACAATACTTTGCCTTGATTAAAACCATCAAAGCATTTAAACACTATATTCTCCACAACAAGGTGTTCACAGTCGTTCTTGACCCAGCAGTAAAGGCTATGTTGATGAAGAATGAGTTGGGTGAGTGAAAGGGAAAATGGATGACATTATCCAAGAGTGTGACCTAGAGATGAAACCAATTAAAATTGTAAAAGGTCAAGGAATTAGTAAATCCATGGTTGAAGTATACCCACATATAGTTTTTTAGTAGTACACATTGCATGACATTACTAATGATGATTGGTATCAGGATATAGTCTATTATTTATTTAATAACGAGTTTTCGAATCACCTAAATTCAACTAAGATAAGTTCATTACTTTAAAATTAAAAAATCATGACCAATCCAGGCATGCTATATATAAAAAATCATGATGCATATATCTTAGATAACTAAACAAGTAAGAATTAGCTAGAGTACTCAATGATTTACTTAGAAAATATGGAACTAGTCATGGATTAGGTTGTGATATATCCCATTAGATACTCAAGGAAGGGTATTAATGGTTGCATGTTTTCAAAGATGTTCATGCTCATGTGTAGAGTTGTCTTACCTACCAAGTTATTATACATAGAGAACATACCCCTGCCATGCCATTAAGGTTCATCCATTTATAAAGTATGGATTAGACTTCATTCGTGTCATTAATACTAACTCATTAGTAGGAAAAACTTATGGAAATTAATTATTGTATCCATTGGATGGAAGATAAGGCATGCAAGAATATTGAAACTAACATGGTCATAAACTTTCTACAAGAACACATCATCACAAGGTTTAAAATACTTGCTACACTGGTATGTTACAATGTTTGATTTCTCATATCTTCAATTTACATGGGATTATAATGACCAAGTAATCCTAAAATTCTCATCCAATTATTATTAATAGGGTAATGGGGTAGTGGAATCAATCAATAAAAAAATATTTTATGTAATTAAGAAGATCTTAGTAAAAAAAGAACCCTAAGGACTGGTATAATGTCTGAAAGTTTGCATTGTGGTCTGATAGGACTAGAATTAATTCAGATTTAGGAATGTCACCATATCATCTGGTTTATGACCAAGACCCCATATTTCAATCTGATCCAGCTAAAAGAAAACTTGATATATTACTTAGAAAATGATGAAAATATATAAGCTCACCTTCTCAATCTGATCCAGCTAAAGGAAAACTTGATGTAGCCTTGCCACATTTCAACAAACACTAAGAGGTTGTTAAATATTGGTTTGAAAAGTGAGAAAATGTGAAGCCTTTATAATTTCCAACCCAGTTCTTCCCTAGGACAAGGATCATGATAAAATGGGACATCATATAAATTTTGATACCCTATGGTTGGGTCCCTATCAAATCTCTACAATCTTGGGTGAGAATGCATTATACCTAATGTGTCTAACTAGTGAGGACGTTTTTGATGTCAACATACCTTGATTTTTTAAAATTGGGACCCTTGAGATAATTTTAACCTTAACCCTAAAACCATGGCATGTTTTGAACATTATTAGAATTTAAAGATCGTCCACTTTGATAAATTTGGCTTACTGATTTATGGTTTTACTTTGAGCTTGCCAAATGTTGCTAATAATTGGTATTCATGTCTTATAAGTTGCAAGTTTCATGGATCTTATAGTCATACTAAAATTAAATTTATACAAATTAAGTATGACTTGTGACACCCAAACCATAGGTCTCTCCTACTCACTTACATATCCCACTTAGTCATGTTTTCACTATTTCCTAGTCATTTGAAGCCTTCTAGATTCAACCCCTACTATCTTGGACTCCTATCCTAGGTAAATATCTATCCCCCAAGGTCCCTTTCACCATGGAAAATAGTTACATAGGTTGGAATACAGTGCTAGGACCCAAGGTGTCTACTTTCCAGCATTGTTGTCCAAGTCCACAATAGCCTCAAATGATCAAATTTTCTTGAATCCTTATCTTTTCTCTTGTCAGCCTAATGTGAGTTCATCTAACTTAGGATCAATAGTGTCCCCATAAAATCCCATTCAAAGGTAATTTAGAAGGGTTGGAAATAATTCAAAGGGGACAAGCTAGAAATATTTTGAAGCACACTCAAGCAAATATTCCTATTCTCTACATATAGCCAACCACTATTATTTCCAACCTATCCAAGCTCCTGCACTAGTCATGAGTCATCTCAAGCTGACCTTAATTTTCATACACTTGCATTACATACATAAGATTTCACAATACACATTCAAATTGGGAGAACTACATTGGCCTAGATCCCTCTTCAGAGTATTGGTATGTAGGTAGCATGCCCATACATAAGGTGTGATCACATGTTTAATGCATATTACACACCAACCCATTTTTATAGTTGGATGCAATATCACCTATAAATAATGAAGAGGAACTAGGATCCTTAAAGACAAAATCATTTTCACATAGAGCTTCATGAATAATCAAGACTCTAAAACGCTCAGAAAGCTCAGACACTAAGGACTACAACACCAAAAGTTGGACTACAGCACTAGACCTCCTGGTGTCCCATTTTTGGTACTCTTATCCAAGTAGAACATAGAATTTTGGATCTTATTTTTGAGAGTCTACCCAACTAGATCAGCAATTCGTAGCCTATATATCCTCCATCTCAGTCCAAAATTAGCTAAGTTTTACTCTCTATCCCCTTGTTTTCTATTTTTAGAAATCAATTAAGCACTTCCATATTTAATCAATCAATAGTTTAATTAAGGCACATTTATTTAATAATTTTCCCCTTAATCCAAACCCCTTTACTATTTAGGAAATTAAACCCTATAGTTTCCCAAATTTAGTCAAACATTTGGTGAACCTAACTTACTTTGAATTTTTGTACAAAACCCTAAAAACCCTAGGGCTAATTATTTATAATTTTTTGAAATATTTTCCTAATTTTTCCTGAATTTAAAAATAAAAAAACTAAAAATTAATTTAAATATTTTTAATAATTCACTTAAACCCTAGTTTGCACATACTAGGTCCTATTTACATATAAATACTTTCAAACCACTAGGAAAAATATATTGTTAATTTTAGAAATATTTTCATATTTTTTCTAAATTTTTCAAGCTCAATTCTAAAAAGTTATAGAAATTTTTTCAAATTATTATATTAATTTTGAAAAAAATCATTTCAAAGCCCTAGTTGTATAAAATAATCCCAATAATTTTCAATTAATATTTCACTTATTTTCTACAAATTTTGATTGAATATTAAAATCAAAAAATCATTTAAAATTTCAAAAAGTCATAGTAATTATAGAAAATTTATTTAGCTCAAAACCCTAGTTTCATCTACTAGGTCCCATTAAAGTAACTTTACATAATTCCCCAAGTTTTGTCTTGCATACTTAGCTCAAAAAACCAATTTCAATTTCAAAAGTTCACAATATTTTACAAATAATATTTCTAAAAAATCCCTAGTTGCATATACTAGTCCTTACTTTGCATCTTGAGCTCTCACCTTACATACTTGGAGTTCAATATCCTGTTTATGTATATTCCAATTCATTGTTTAGATTATTTTTATGTAATCTATTATGTTATTTTTGAAATTGTTTTCCTTATGCCATCTAAATTCTTTGCATCTCTTCCTTTATGATGGAGTGAAAGACTTAGTGGAAACCCTCTTGAATTCAACCAGATTCCTATAACCCATTACCATAACATGGATATGCAATTAGCTTAGGTCCCTATTATAGATCTTTCACATCTATATTACACTAATTTCAATGAACATGATTCTGATAATGAGCAATATGAGAATAATGATGATGAGACACATATTGATGCTCATGTTCTATCACATTATACTATCGATCCACTTCCACCCATTATTTACAATGAATTTATACTAAAAAAGATTTGATTTTACAAAATTTCAAAGAGAGACTCAAGGAACAGCCCCATGATCATGCTAACATCTTGAAATCTTTCATGGAACTAAAGAAGGACAAAAAAGTTGAGTCTTTTGAAATTATAGAACCACTAGTTGCACATGACACTACAGGGGCAACTATGTCACAACAACCCCCTATAGCAGCCCAACCTTCTTCTATGCCACTAGCTATAACTAGTATATCCCTATCTCTTGATGTGGTAGCCCTTGCTTAATAAATTTGATCTCTTCAATCCAAGGTGCAACATCTTGAGCAAGGTACCAATAGATCTACATAGGCATTGGACTCCTTCACTCTATTTCATACACCTTTGGCATGCCATATAGCTACTACCCCTTGCCACCTAGATTTGTACAACCTAAGATCACTCTTTACATTGGTAAGGGTGATCTAGAGACACATTTGAGAGCATGTTTGTATTATATACCATATGATTGGCTATTAAATAAATTATTTCTAAGGAGCCTAAAGGATTATGTATTATAATGGTTTTACAGTCTACCAATTCAGTTGGTTAATGCATTGAATCCTCTCACTGACATGTTCCTAGCACATTTCAGTATCGATATTGGTGACAAGGTTTCATATGCCCAAATTATACAACAAAAATATAAATCAAATGAGCCTCTTACTAAGTATGTTCTCAGATACAAGACCATATTGGCTAAGATGACTAGCCCTATGGTAGATTAGGAGTTATAGGACCTCTTCAAATAGAGTCTTCTACCAATTTTTCATGACACAATCATGTTCAAACATTTATCTTCTTTCACTGAATTGTGTCACACTTTAAAAGAAAGAGAAATCAAACTCATTTAAATGGGCAAAATTAAGTGCACAAGTGCACCAAATACAACTAAAAAAGAGTAATAGCAAAACCCCATATAAGATCAAATTCAATGATAGTAAAGAACCAACTCAACAAAAAGTTAATGCAACTTTAGAGCCCTCACAGAGAGTCACTTTATCAACACCTCCTCAATGACCTTTTACAAATCTACTAGTTCCTCTAGCTAGAGTTCTACAGTAGTTATTAGAATGTAATATCATATCTCTTCCTCTTATTAGAGAAATTGATTTAGCAAAGCTTCTTCCATGGGGATATGACCAGAATGCATTTTGTGACTATCACAGGGCACTAGGCCATACTAAAAATAGATGCATTAGTCTCAATCAATAGATATAGGATCTAATTGATGACAATCAAATTAATCTAGGCACTTTAGTTGAGCCTGCTCTGACCAAACCAATGCAAGATAAGTCACTCAAGATCTTTTTAGATCCATTTCCATAGTATGGCAAGCCAAAGACATAGGACACATTAGGTGTACATCATGCATATCAAGCACATCCTCCACCAATTACATATAAGACACTAACAGTCGATTCACATCCATTAAGCCACATGATTGGTACTTTTCATTCTATCATTCCAGTTCAGCCTTCCATCTCCTTTTTTGAGAAAGATATTATTAAGGATGACACAAATTATCACACACTCTTCATTAGAGCTTTTATTCATGGTGATCCCATTCAAACTATTCTAATTGATAATGGATCCAATGTTAACATGTGTACTATGACACTACTACAACACATGGGTTATATAGATCAATATATTACTCTAATAAATATAGTTATTAGTGGTTTCAGTGGACATAGTTAGAATACATTGGGTGAGATCCTCATTCCTCTATAGGTTGGTCTTACACACATGACTACCTCATTTACTATAGTTCCTAGCATGAGAGTTTTAATCATGTTACTTGGTAGACCTTAGATATAAAAAATCCAAGCAGTTCTATCTACATTACATCAATGCATGAAATTCATTAATGCCAATCAAGTTATCACAGTTATTGGAGTTCCATACAAGTTTCCACTTCTAGTTTTAGAGCCAATTTTAGTTCCATTACCATTTATAGCTCTACCACCAATTTTTAATCCAATTCAACATCAAACATAGATATAATATCCATCACTAGTATAGAGGGTTCTTACACCTCCACAACTCAAGATTCTAGAAAACTTTTAACTATAGTATTCACACTTAGAGTAGTTTCATTGAGATCTTATGCATCTACACATAGAGAACATGTTCAATGAGTTTTTCCTACTTCTAGATGGGTCCCTAAAATCCCTAAAACTACATCCACTTCTTAGAATTATAGAGGGTCCAAAAAATTAGTTTTTGCTTCAAAGATTTTAGAGCATTTATAACATATATAGCTTTGAGAGCCACAATCTCAACATTTCCATTGTGCTTCATGATCACACATGATTCCACTCTTTGATATAGGATACCATGATAGGGAGTCTCATCTAAGATTCATCAGTTAGTATCATTTCCTTCTAGTATTAATTGCACATAGTTTCCTTTACTTGATTATACATAGATCAAATATTTCAAAATATAAAAATAATATGATATTTAAAAAATACAAAAACATGTCAATTGTATGCATCATCTATGTTTTACACTGCTAACCATTATGTTAGACTTACATTACACTATTCTATGCTATTTTTTGTAAATTTATTTATATTACCAGGATTCATTTGATCTTCTTTGAGTGTGTGCAGTGTATCTAGATCCTTGATTACTTCACTCCACCCATCGAGGGGGCATATTTATAGCTACATATTCATACATCTACCCACTGGGGGCATACTCTACATGACTACACCATCCAGGTTATGTCATTCTTACACTATACACTCTATATATCTTTTTGTAGTACATTCCTTACTTTCTTACATAGATATCACATTGACATCCATTAGCATATATCACTTTTTTGTATTTCATAGCATATACATTAGTCTTATATTACATATCTTGTATACTCTTGCTTCTTGATTTTCATAGTTAGATGCATGTTTATTTTTCAAGTGCTTTACATGCTTCTACTCTTCACTTTGATTAGCTAGATGTTTTTGCATTTCCACTTCCTGCTTGGGTTCTAGGACATTTGCTAATGTCATTTGTTCTTGTCTATATGTGTGTGCCTTTGGACACTTGCCAATGTACTTTGTGTGTGTCTTTCATGTGCTTGTATCCATTATTCCAATCATTTATTATTCCCATTATGGGTGTATGTGGCATTTGAACATGCTTTGTGTGCTTATTTGGCCCCTTGGCCACCCTTGCATGTTTTTGAATTCTTAATTTATATGCTTATTGCTTGATTGCTTGTCTTTGTGTATAATGCCATGATTCCAATCATGAATTTATCTTTCTTCTTGGATGCTATGATGGACATCATGCTCCATACCTCCATGTCACTAACAACTAACATTTTAAATTCTAGTTTACTCTTATGCACATGTTATTACATTGTTATATCTATCTAGTCGTACCCCTATGATTCTAACAATCACTCTCTACAACTTTTCCTATATCTTGAGATAATGTATATCAATGTTATATAAAATGTTTTCATAGCTTAACACACTTGCAGGGATTTTTTTCTATGGTTAGTCATTGTAGTGTCTTAATTCCTACCCTCAAAAGAGGGGGAAACAAATAAGGGTTTTGTCATAGAGATCAAAGCTCTTAATGGTTGAAAAATCAATTTTAGAATAATACAATCTAGAATCTAGAACTCAACATAGGCAAACTAGACCTGATAGATGATAGAGAATCTAGATTAGTCATTAGTTTTGGCTCTAGACAACAATACCAAAAATGGGACTATAGTGTTAGACCCCAAAGTGGCCATTTTTTGTAACTATTATCTAAACAATATAATATTTAATTTTTATAGAATTAGGTAGAGAGGTGAGTTTAATCATAGTTTTGCGAGTACAATTCAATCTAGAAATCAGTAGTTTTCAACACTTATTTCACTCAAAGAATATACATAAAGGGGGTATCATGCATGGCATGAGGGTTTCCATTTTTAATTTAGACATGGTAATGGATACAAATTTTAGTTTAGAATCTATGTTCTAGACCTAGTTATTAGGGGCAATGTGTGTGACACATGAGCCTTCTTTATTTTTGAGTTTATAGCATTTTCTTACACACTCCCAACAATTGTGTGCCTTACTCCATCTGTAGGTGGTTGGCATAAATTTCAAGTAAAATCTCATATAAGTTTGATTCCCATGTACCTGAGTTCTCAATTGGCTTCCAAAGCCTTGATTCTAGTTTTAGGAGGGGCTTCTATACAAGTCCAATCTCCATCTTTTGAAGTGGCCAATAGTGACCTAGTTTCTAGTTTATGTTTGGCTATCCATGCAAACATTATCAAATCACACCACATTTATGGGCTCTATGAGCCATCTCATATGACATTCATCTATACCGGTATTTTCTCATTTATCTTCACATTATGGGGTAATGATGGAGCCAAAGGTCTAGCTAACCATCGTATTCTTGAGCCACTTATTCAGAGGGATTAGACACATGGTCTAGATAATGATTAACATATGCATGATTTGTTAACTTCACATAGTTGGTGATGATAGAGATAAATGACCTACCTTTACATTATTGAGCCAATTTATAAGGGATTAAACACTTGACTCATTCATTGATATAACTCTTGGTTTAGCATAATTTCAACATTACCTAGCACAACCTATTAGCATAACAAGTTTTGTATTGGATTGTGTACTTGGTGAGGTGTATTCATTACTTTCTCTTCCTTCCTCTCTCTTTACCTAGATTTGTATGTTTTTATTTTAGATATAGTGTATCTAGTAATATCTGATCTACTTTCACTTTCCTTTTTATAGACTTACATAGTACAATGTGATCTCACTATGCATAACCCAACATCACACAACTTCTTTGACTTATCCTCATAGGTAAGTTCAAGTACACTTCTCTTTTTATCCTTATCCTAGTATTTTTATTTGTTTAAAACTTATAATAAAGGAGGGGGGAAATGTATTCATACTAAAATGCAATTTGTAAAACTTGAGTATGACTCATGACACCCAAACCATAGGTCTCTCCTACTCACTTACATAACCCACTTAAACATGTTTTCATTATTTACAAATCATTAGAATCCTTTTAGATTTATCCCCTATTGTCCTAGACTCTTATCCTAGTCATAGGTCTATCCCTTAGGTTCCCTTTCCCCTTAGAAAATATAACCATAGGTTAGACTACAGTACTGGGACCTAGGGTGTCTACTTTCTAACATTGTTGTCCAAGTCCATAATAGCCTCAAATGGTTAGATTTTTTTGAATCCTTATCTTTTCCCTTGTCAGTCTAATGTCTTCATGTAACCCAAGATCACAATTTTCCCTATAAAATCCCATTAAAAGGTCATTTAACATGGTTGGTAATCATTCAAAGGGGACAAGCTAGAAATATACGAAAACACACTCAAGCAGATCATTCTATTCTTTGTATATAACCAACCACTATTATTTCTAGCCTATCCAAGCTCCTAAACTAGTCATGAGTCATCTCAATCTTACCCAAATTCTCATACACTTGCATTGCATATAGAATATTGCATAATACACATTCAAATTGGGAGAACTACATTGGCCTTGATCCCTCTTTATAGTATTGGTATGTAGGCAACATGCCCACACATGGGGTGTGATCACACATTCAGTGCATAGTACACACTAACCCCTTTTTATAGTTGGATTCAAGATCACCTATCAAGCATGAAGAGGAACTAAGATCCCTAAGGACAAAATCAATTGCACATAGAGATTTGTGAATAACTAAGACTCGATATTTTAGGCACAATGTCTCTTAGAGTAAATGAATAGAACCCAAAAATCTTAAAAAACTTAGACACTAAGGACTATAGTGCCTAAACTTGGACTATAGTGTTATACCTCTTAGTGTCCCATTTCTAGTGCTCCCATCTAGGTATAAAATAGACTTTTAGATCCTATTTCTAATAGTCTACCTAGATGATCGATATATTGTAGCCTTTATCTCCTCTGTCTCAACCTAGAATCATCTAAATTTTACTCTTTATTCCCTTGTTTTTTATTTTTGGAAATCAATTAAGCACTTCTATATTTAATAAATTAGTAGGTTAATTAAGGCACATTTATTTACTAATTTCCCCTTAATCCATACCCCTTTACTATTTAGGAAATTAAATCCTATAGTTTCCCAAATTTAGTAAAACAGATCCCTATTGAAGGGATAATGCTTGAAATTTGTGGAGTGACTCTATTCAAGTTTCTACTAGCCTTGGGTTTGTGAAAATTCAAACTTGGATTCATATTTTGAAAGATCCTTCAAAAAAATCTAGCTTAAACCCTTGGTTCAAATTTGCATTTGGAAAGAATATTTTAAATTCAATTTGGATTTAAGCTAAATTTTTATGTTAAGGATTGATTGTATTTTTTAACATGACCAAACCTTAGCCTAAAATTATGCTTAGTCCCATTTATTTTCCTTATATTTATATTGTGGTCCAATATTATGCTAGTAGGTTTCTTTTATTTTAAGAATAGTACCCTTTCTTAAAAAAAATAACCTTAAGATATAACCCTAAGGCTCCATTCACATTTATCAATGCAAACAAGACCTTAGACTTAAAGCTTTAGCCTAAGTTTCTATCTACCCAAGTTTAATGGTCATGTTGATAGGGTCCCTTTTAATTTTCCTATCATGATCCCTTTATTACTTACTGCACCTAAAGTCTTAATGATAAGGCCCGATTCATGTTTATCAACATGAACAAGACCTTACACTTAATGCTTTAGCTTAAGTTTTTATTTGCACCTCGAGCCCTGACTTAACTACCTAGCTTTTTTGTAGATCTGACTACCCATGATTCATCATGGATTTTAATCAAATGGAGAAAATAAAACCCAACAAAAATGAGCACTTAGTCCTTTGAACCAATCATGTACAAGAATCTAGATCACGATCTATAGCTCACACTTCATCAGGACCAAGGATCTAATGAAGCAAATGTAGAGATGAAAATTTAAAAGACTTAGGAAGCTCCACGAAGTCACCATGTGTCACTCCCACAATCAAAGTTTGATAGCAAAGGGTCTTTCATATTAAATGGAACCAATGGTTTGTAACTACTCAGATCACAATCAGATGGCTCTCACTTCATCACATATTTTAATCAGATAAAATGAATTGACTCCAAGATCTTAAGAATCTCCATGGAGTCACCACATGACACCACTGCATTGGAATAGAAGAATTTGATGAGCTTAAATTTGACATTCATATGAATGTCATTTGATGTCCACAAGGCCATATTTGATGTCTGTTCAACCATAAAATTTAAGCCCACTAAACCTAAAATACTCCATGAGATTAAATTTGATGTCCTCACAATCATCATTTAAAATTTTATGAGACTGCCATTGATGTTTGTGAGGCTGTCAAAATTAAGCTCATCTAACATTTTGTCTATGAAAAAGGGGCATGTTTTATGTCATTTGAGGGGCATTTGTGATTAAAACTTAGCATAAAATATCTTAACCTAAGTATTTTTGTGTTTATTAATATGAAATAGACTTAGCCTTAAGCATTTTAACCTAAGTTATTTTATGACTATGCTTTGATTAATTTTTGTACATCTTGCAAGATCTGATGGTCTATACTTCATCATGCTTCTTGATCCAATGGTATGAAATTATTGATGACTTTTCAATAGAGCTTCCAAATCCCATGAGATTGACACATGGTAGATGCTCATTTAATATGCAACTAACATAGGTGCTAGAGATTAGAAAACTCATGAGGTGCCAAGTGGCATAACCACGAGGCTCAATACCAAAAGGAACCAATAAAAAGTGAGGGCCTAGATCATGATCAATGACCCATGTTGATATTTGAATGAGGATCCAACAACATAAAACCAAAGGGTAATTTTCAAAAAATTGCTTGAAGACATTTATAATGGCTATTGCTTGAAGGCATTTATGAAAAATACCATGAAAAGTGCTAGATAGATGACAAATAAGCACCACACAAGCACAAAAGAAAAAAAATAGAAGATATTATGTGATTGAAATGTAAATGTATAAAGGCAAAATTCAAAATCTAATTTGAGGCACGTATTAGCCTAGGTTCAAATAAGCTGCCACCATTAAATCTTCAAAATCCCTAAAACTTACATAGAAGGCCTTAAGTGAACTTGGATTGATTATAATAAATCTAAAATAAGTTCAATTGTGATTTAAGAATGAAATAACTAACTCATAGACCATTTACAATCTAATTGTGAGAAATTTTCAAGTGTGGAAGCCATGGCAGCTCAAAGGCAACAATTAAGGGATGAGATAGAATTTTATCTATTTATAGATAGTGAGGGAAGAGTTTTCAAAGACATTGACTTAGACACTATGACCTTGAGCACTAGAAATAATAATTGGTCTGAGCTCTTTTGGACCATTAAGGATATACAAGCCATCACCAAGGAAGAACAAAATATTGTCATAGTTAGCATGAGGTATTGTGACTTAGTTGCAGTCCAAATGGCTAGTCTCCATCATGTTGCTACTAAAATAGAGGTACTCCATTGAATTGACATCCTTGATCCCATTTTAAAATATTATATAATTTAATGTGACTAGATCATTCATGAGGGGAGATCTAGGATAATTTCATACATTTCCCCATTGGATTTTGAGAGACATTACAAGCTTCTAAAACCCCATCTGGACCTATCCAATATTAAGAAATGGACTGGAAAAAATGATCTAGACATCATCCTTAGGCGATGGTTTCTCCAACATAACCATGTGATTCAAGACCCTATAGAAACATCCCAGTTACCTTATTTAGAGAGGGAATTAGGGAAATTATGACCCTATTGAATAGAATATATGGAACCCATTCAATTGCATATGTCAATAAGAGTTAGGTGTCTTATGTCTACTTTATGCTATAGAAAGTGCTCACCCCTCAAATTGGAGAGATGATTAGCACCCACTTGGGGAAATAATTTATAGCTATTAAGAAGAAGACCACTAACTAGTTCTCTATGATGTCTTATCTATTGGATGCTTTGTTAGCCTCCATCAAGAAACCTCACATCAAAAATTGGTCACTTGAGGGTAGATTCATAGTCTCCCACCATTATTCAAAACTACATATTTTAAAATATAGACACCACATGCAGTTCATTTATGATTTTATTTATCCTTCTTTAATAAAATCCATTACAGGGTTACCCATGCCCAAGATTAACCCTTTAATCAAGAAATATGTAGAGTTAATGGGAGACATCTAATTTTACCTATATTATACTATGATCAGAATTAAAGGGATTCATATTTAACCTTACAATTTGACCATCTATGATCCCACCAAACTAGTAGAACAAGAAATTGTGTGTCAAATTATTCATGGTGTTGATGGAATGTACAAGGATAAAAGGAAAGGTTTCCTCCATCCCTTTCCTTTAATAATTGGTAGAACTATTTTGAAATATTGGAAACATATGCACACCATTTCTAAGAACAAATATTATTTTGGATTTTAGTTGGATGACCTAAGGCATTGGGATCCTTATGACAGGGTAGGCAATCATTTGAAGAGCAAGGAACTACCCAAGCTAGTTTATGAGCATCAACTTGGTACCTATGACACTCTGCACATCAGGGCCAATAGTTTTGAGGAAGTGTTAGCTAGGTTTAAGAAACACAATGTTATAATTGAACATAGAATGACTATTAATGAAAATCCACTAAGGGACATATGGAAAATTGGACCTCTTCAATACCATTTGATGCCTAGACCTTCCAGGCCACCTCAGGAGAAACCATAGATAGAAGTGAAGCAGCCCCAAGCATAGATTACACAAGGTCATAACAAGGAGAAGTTAGGATATAAGATTGGTGAGGGAACCTCATTATTAGCCATACCTCAAAGACTATCATCTCCCATTGATTACCTATACATTATTGCCATGGAGCCTAATGAAATAGTGGAGGATGCCCTCAAGGTCCTTGATGAAGCATACAAATCTAATGAAGAGAAGGAGTAAGCTAAAGAATCTTAGGCCAAGCAAAAGAGGTTGAATAAGATAAAGGAAAAGAATTTTCCCTAGATCTTATCCCAGTGGCACCATTAAAGAAGTTAAAGGTAGAATTGGCAATTATCCTAGTTAGACAAAAGAGACCAAAGTTGACTTTTACTCACCCCATGAGTGAAGTCAACTTGGTTAGTGATAAATACCCCATCCATATAACATGCATCCATAATTAGTTCATCTATGGGAAAATGTAGAAAATCCCCACCTGGTATCACTCATGGGCTCTGACCAAGACTATTAACATTGATGTGCATGATGACATCAAGCCATGGATATTAGCTTTGATGAAGGAAGAAGAAATAAGGATAGTTGCTATAGGAGCTTCAGGTGGCACATAAATAGAAACTCTAGGTTCCTCAAGTAGCATAAGAATGGAGGTCCTAAAACCTATTAATATTATAGAGTCATCCACCATAGTGCAATTCAACCCTAAGATAACAATCTTGGAAAGAGTACACACCAAAAAAATCATGATTGAAGGTGAGGAATTCATATTTCAAAAGTTTGAACCATTTGTAGGCTCAACTCTAATTGGAGGACTATAGCTTTGTGAACTTCCCATCCATAAGGAAGATATAAAAAGCCTAGCTAAGGCCCATTTAGCTCAAATCAAAGCAAGGATTAAAGGCATGAAGCAAAGGATACATAACTTGGAGAGGGAAAAGGAGGATTTACTGACCAAGGCTATCTCATCAGTTCCTAAGGCCATAATAAAGATGTTTGAAGCATCATTTTTTGACATGTTTGACTCCTTAAATTAAATGAAGCTAAGATAAGATGCATTGAGCTAGTAGAGTGAGATGGCCAAAGGATTGATGACATAGTGGTAGGATGTAGAGGCTAAAATAAGAGATCTAATCAATATAATGATTAGGAATAGAAATCATAAATTCAAAACCATTAGTCTAGCTCACTTAAATGTTATATTAGGGATAGTGGTGGATAAGATCCTAAGTTTATGTGCTTGGTCAGTAGGCTTGGACAAACTCTTGAGGGATGATGAAGAGCTAATTACTAGGATTAAGCAACTCCTTGGCACCATGTTGGATAATCCTATGAATTCTACAGCCTTGGGCATTATTGATGATGAATAATATAATCATATAGTCGCTTTGGTGATGTAGGAAGTGAGAACCAAAATCCAAGGCCAATCTAGTAGTGACAATAATAGAATTATGGGCATGATCTTCACTACTAAAGAAAAGATTACAAAAGCTAGGAGAATCAAGGAAACTAGTGCAAGGGATGATAGAGACTTTGATGACTTATTTAATTAAGAGAATGTTTATCTCCTAATAATAATTTTAGATTTGGAGTTTGTCAAAGAATAACATCAAAGAGCTATAGAGATTTTACAAGAGAAATAGGGGAGCCCTTTGGTAATGGGTCCACCAATTAGTTAATATTCCATTTTTTAAAAGCATTGTAACATTTTGAAAATAGAATATTATTTTGTGAAGGCATATGGTAGTTTGTTATAATATTGACTCTTGTTCATTTTAGTTTGGAAAAGCAAATGTAAACTATAACTTTGTAGAAAAAGGATAGTTGTCCTTACTTATATATTTTATCTTGTAACTAACCGATATACTATCTTATCCTCCTATAAAAGGTAGTTATAACATCTTATGAAGAGAGAGAATTTTGAGAAAATTTATATAATTTGAGTAGTTAGTACAATCAAATAATTAAAAAAGGATTATCCAAATTTATTTGTGTCAATAATTACATGGTTTTCCTCTTAATTTCTAGTCTTAAGTCTTAAATTTGAATAGTTTCTATGAATTTCGAGTTGCATCTTTGATTACAGGGTTACTAATTTGTAATTATGATAGATTAGTTGAATTATCTTGAATTTTCTTCATTTTATTTGATCTACATTAGAATGTGCTAATGTTATTTGAGTGTGGTAGCAAATGTTTAAAGTAAATTTAGTTCTTACTTGTACTTCTTTATATCATCCTTGGAGGTTTGACTAGTGCGTAGTGAGATTTGAGATTATGCTATTTTGCACTATATACTGGTTAAATACATAATCAGTTATAATTGAAACTTTGTCATAATGTTTGAGGCTAAGATCAGTAATCACGTATTCTCTTTCTACTTTACCCCTCTCTTTTGCTTCTTTTTTAACTAGATCACCTTAGTTTAGATTTCATTATATATGTCCATTTAGATTAGTTTATTGTTTAATATTTGATCATAATTCATTAGTATTAGCATAGATTATTACACTTTGCAAAGATTAGGTCTATGATGGATCCCAACCATCAATTAATATAAATTTTGTGGAGCAGTTAAACATTGCTCTATAACTATTTCACCATAGGTAACATAAGTTGCTAAAACCTGGTACTCATGATCTAAATTCCCAAAATTCTAAAATGAGAAGTGTTCTTTGAACACTAAGGACACCTGTGATACATTCAAAGGCATTAAAAAGTACCGTTAGTGCTAGAAGGAGGGAATTTTGTGAATTAGTTGATTCTTTGCTAATCTTAGTGTTTTGATATAAGATTAATTTTATCTTTGCACTTTTGCATAATTCTTTGCTTAGAAGCATAAATATCATTGATATTTGTGGTCTTTAACATATCTTTGTGCTTATTTTAGACAAAGACCATTAATTCTTTGAAGTTTGATGCTTAATTTTGGTAAATATGGCTTAATATTTGAGGATCTATTGTATTTGAGGTTAAAATAGTTTTTTTTAAATTAAAGATTGGCATATTTTTCATAAATATAAGTTTATTTGAGCTTAGAATTATAAAGATAGACCATATTTACGTAATTGTACACATATTTGAACTAGTTTAGTCAAAGATTAATGTACTTTACTATTCTTTATACAAATATTTATAAAATAAACTTAATGTGTAGGTTTAATCCTTATTCTTTATAAAGATTAACTTGACACATCATATTTCAAATAGGATCTTCAATATTTAAGCTAGAATTGCCAAGGAATCGAACAAGGTCACATTTAGAGACCAGAGAACCTTTTCTTGAGCTTGAAGTCCATAGAAGAACCAAGTGAGATAAAGGTAAGTGTAGACATTCCAAATATTTTCCAACCTCACCTCTTTAATATACCCCTACCTTTGACCTTCATTCAGGTATGGCTTGGTTGGGAGATTCTTCAATCAATGTGCTAGATGTGGTACATGATATCCCACATAAACTTGAAAAATACTTGATAACATTTAGTCCTATTGAGTGAATATTTTGTCACCAACTAACTGATGGGAAAAATAGGTTGTTTTAATCATAGCATAAGGAGATTTATCAGCCAAAATGTGTAGGTCTACCACATCAGGATGGGACAAATCTCTCCTCTCATCAAGGGGAGGTTCCCTATAAATATGAGGTATACTATATATATATATATATATATATGAAAGATGAAAATAACACTCAGGGTAGGACAATGCCATTCATCTCTCTTTTTTCAGAGGTGATGTTCACAGATCAAAGGAGAAATCTTGGGTAATTGCTGAAGGTACTTCTCTTCTTTTGGAAGTAATATTAAGTCAATAGCTAGATTCCTTCTTGGGTAGTAAAAGTAAGCACAAGAAACCCATGAAAGCACAAAGTCTTTCATTGCTTCTCTCACTGAAATAGGGCGTAGTAACACAATAGAATAAAGTGTAGCACAAAGCCTCCACCTCAACTACCAAAGAGTGAAATATACGAAGGACAATGGGGTCAAAAATTCATCCCAAGATCCTTTACATAGTAATAGAAAAACAAACATGCTAAAGACAATTGTAGCAGCACAAAGTCTCCCACAATTGGCTTTAGGACACCTTTCAGATTACTTCCACTAGTTCTGCTTATTTAATTAAATGGAAAAGATGGTATTCAAGAAATAGAACATAAGAAAAATCCCCTAAACAATGCAAGCTATCTCAGTGCAAAGTCTGAAAGGTCACTTGCTTTCTCATTCAAATAAAGAAATATGATTAACAATCTGAGCTCAAAGTCTCAGGAAATGCCTTTCAATTTGGGTAGATTTTTGCTTATATAAAAAAGAGATCTCTTTTCCATAAAATAAGAGATTACAATATATATCACTCCCATAAAGACTTGGCTACTTTGTTTCATGGAATGGCCCATGCTGCATTCAATGCCTTGAATGCATTTTTAGTTCTGTGAAGGGCCATGCTAGAACAGGGCATCAACATTAACTATGGCATATAAATTCATCTCAAATGTCTTCTCCAAAGTATGGGCTACTTGGTCATTTTCTTGATATTTGCATAACTGCCCACTTTACCTTTACTCAATGGAGAAAAATAGGCCACGCTATTGAGTGCTCACACTCTCTGATGTCCACCTGGTGGACTGTTCCACCTAATAGAATAACTTTCCTATAGATATTTCTAGTCTTTTCCTCTTATTCCCTCTTCTCTTAACACATTTTATCTCTTACTCATGATCTGAGCTCTTGGGCTATCTCTTCCCTTTTTGCAGGCTCTTTCGGCTTCTTCTTCAGTTGGTCACTGAGTTTGTTCTTAGGTTCATGCCAAATTTGAAAATAAATGGGCATTTTGTTACCTTGAATTTGACATTCATGGGGATGTCATTGGTCACTTGGTCACTTGAACCATGTTGAACCTTGAACCTTTGAACCTTTGAGAGTTCATTGGTTTAATGGTTCAATAGTTTAGGCGGTCCTATCGGCTCTTTGGTTCAATTGCTTCTTTGGTTCAATCGCTTCCAACTTGTCTCTATAATCTTCTGATTCCTTCCTTCACTCAAAGCTTCCTTGTGAACTTTAAACTTCTTGAACTGGTTAAACTCTTTGAACCATTTGAACCTATGAACCATTTCAGTTCAAAGTTCAATAGTTCATTCTCTTTCTTTGAATCCTTTTATTCTCTAAGTTTTTTGAACCTTATTAAACCTTTAAACCTTTGAACCTTGAACCATTTCAGTTCAAAGTTAAATGGTTCATTCTCTTTCTTTGAATCCTTTGAAGTTTCTAACTCTCTAGATTCTTTTCTTTTCTATTGAACTCATTAAACCTTTGAACTTTGAACTCTTTCAGTTCAAGGTTAAATGGTTCAATGGTTCATTCTTTGCTCTTAAAATCCTTTGTTCTTCTAAGTCTTTCAAACTTTATTGAACTCATTGAACCTTTGAAATTTTAACTCTTTTGGTTCAAGGTTCAATCTTTCTCCTTTGAAGTCTTCTTTTCTTTTAAGTCTGCTAAAGTCTTTGAACCTTTGAACCTGCTGAAGTCTTCAAACTTTCTAGATCGTTTGAAGTAGTTGAACTTCCTTGAACTCTTTGAAGCGCTTAACTCTTTTTAAACCTTTGAACCTTTAAACCACTTTGAACCTTTGAACTTGTGAAATTTCAAGGTTCAATAGTTCATTAGTTCAATGGTTCATTCCACTTCTTTGAAGCCTACCGATGAGTCTTTTGATTGAACCTCGGCGTTAAACCAGCCTTGAAAATGCCTAAGTGTTTGGAAGTTGTTCCTTTATGAGAGCCCATTAGTTGAAGTCATTAAACCCATTGAACCTGCACGTCCCTTGATTGAAAATGCTTGAATAATTGAATAACTTGAGCGCTCAAATTTTTTTTTTGAGAAGCGAAGAGAGAATTTTGGCCTACATGACCAAAATAGTTGATATGTTGTCCCCAAAAACAAGTGACAGATTTTGGGAACAACAAGTCCAACTGGTATTGTAATTGTTGAAGAGAATATTACATATTTTAAAGCTAATTTAAGGTTGTTAAATGTCATACATGAAGATGTAGCATACATATTGTTCCCCTTTGATTAAAAAGATGTTGAATATGAATGGTTTCTTAATTTTCTTGATAATTATATTACTAGTTGAGATGGTTTCACTAATGTTTTCATAGACCAATTTAGCAAAAATTTAGTCCATGTTCATATACCACCAGTTCACCACCATTAGGAGGGATTCAAGCAAGCCCATAAGGTCCTTTAATGCAAGGTTCAAGAAAATGTATAACAGGACCATATAACTTTATAAACTTGAGGAGGTTTTAGCTCTAAAAATTTACAAAGATTTAGTAGAGCCTATGACTTCTATATTTTTGAAAAGGTCTCTTCCAAGTATAACTTCATTAACCAGGGATTATTCTAAAGTAGTGATCATCAATGATCAAATGTACCCCTAGGGATAAATGGTGTACTCTATCCCAAATAATAACCCATATTTTCCCATTTTGAACATCTTCCCCAATAATAACCATAATGTTCTAGCCTTGAATCAACTCCCAAATTTGAATTAATTACCTTTGAGTCACACTAATCCCAATCAAAAATTAGGATTATTAAGTCATCTTGTTGCTAATGGATTCAATTGAAACGATCAAAGAGATTTAGTACCAGCTACTAGTATTAACAATAACTAGGTGAACAATTCTAAAACTCCCCAGAATGAGAATGAGTCTATCCTAAAACTAGTCCAAAAGTTAAGCATTGATTTCCTTCAGCTACAAAAACAAGTTGGAAACAATGGAGAGAGATATGGTAGGAACTTCTCATTCCAAAGTTTTAATAGGCCTAACAATAGGTTTCCAAATGATAGTTTCCACAATATAAGAATAATGAACCATTTTTTGAAAATAGAACTATGGACATTAATCTTACTGATATTGCTTTGCCTGATTATTGTAGAGTGCATTGTATAGCCAAGCATGGTGAGATTGATTTCATTGAATTTTTTAAGGATTTTGAAGCTTTCTAGGAAGAGTTAGACACATTTGAAGTGGTCCCTAACAAAGATAGTGGTGCAAGTACTTTAGGGTTTAAGCCTATTGATCAAACTTTCATGATGGAGACTTTTGATTTCCCTTTTCAAGAGGACAATGAACCTGATAATGTCCTTAAGGAAATCCAAACATTATAACAATTCCTAAAGAAGACTTATCCTTTGAGGAATTGAGAGTAGAGGCAACCCTTGACTACCTCAATGCCTCCAAATAACTTTAGAACTCCTTCAGATACTTCTTCAAGCAATTATTGAGAACCGCCCATAGGGATTACCTCTAAATATAATGTTGATGTTCTTAGTTATTCAAATAAGATTGGTTATAATATTGTTGAAGATATTAAGAAGATAAAATCTAACATCACATTGCATGAATTGACATAGATCAAAGAACAAAGGGACCTCTTGCTGGAATCATTGTAAAAAAAATCCAACAAACCACCTAAAGCTGACAATGCTAATGTGGCAATGCATAAAGCTAAGATATAATCTCCTACTTTATTGCTCACAATTAGGATGTTCAATAATAATTTGAATAATTGTTTAGTATATTCTAGTGCATCCACCAATATCATGCCAATAGGTATTTTTAAACAACTTAGCTTGACACTTATTAAGTCTGATAGAGTTATTACTCAATTAGACAAATCTAGAGTCAAGGTGATCAGGGAATTATTAAATGTTTATATGTAAATAGATTCTGAGCCTAGAGTATAGTAGTTTATTGATATCTAAGTTTTTAACATTCATGATGTTTATGGGATCTTGTTAATTAGGGAATAGACCAAAACTTTGAATGGATACATGTCCATAAATTATTGACATTTATGGGTACCTTGGAAAGGAGTTCTAAACCATATCAAGGTTAAAAGAGAGCTGAGGATGAAGCACATGATCACAAAGTACAATGTTATCAATGAAAGGGTATAAATAATTAAATCATATTTAGGGGTTTTCACCCTAGAGATTGTGAAGGTATGTGATCTTAAGAATACTCATGTTATGCTTAGACTGTGGAAGTTACATTTTGATGGTACTAGGTGTAAGGATAGATCTAGGGTTGGTATTAATCTAATTAATCCTAATATTAATAAATACCATGCTTCTTATAGACTCTAGTTTTCATGCACCAATAACCTTTCTAAGTATGATTCCTTCATTTTAAGATTGAAATTTACTATAAAACAAAGTCAAAGAACTACTAGTCTATGGTGATTCAGAACTTGTAGTCAACCAGGTGAGAAGCAAATATCAATATAAAATTTGATACCTTTAGAGGCATAATTTTAGGATCTAGGATCTAATTGAGTCTTTTGATGTCTTTAACATTATTTCCATCCTTGAAGAGGAGAACCACTCTATTGATGAGTTGGTATCTATTGCAACCAACCTCATGCCCAACCAAGACTCCCCCAACTTTAGCATTGAGATGATACCTTACCCTTCGATCCTTGATAATTTAAATCATTTTCAAGTCTTTAGTGATGATCAATAGATATTGGATTTCATGACTAATTATGGAACATTTGAGGCTCACATCATTGATGAGACTGATGAAAATGCACTTAGAGAAGGCAAGTTTGATGACAAAGTCATTCAGGTGAATGACAATAAGATTCTCAAAGCCATGATTGCATTAGAGAGGCTATTTGATCAAAATAAGTTGGTTGAGGTTTCTAAGATTCCCAAAGTAAGTGTAAAGTATTACAATGTTGTTTATCTTGGCCCCCAAGATTAGCTTCAACTAGTTAACATTAGGAAAGCCTACACTAACATTGAGAACAAGAAGGCTAAAGAGCTGTTAACTAAGTATAAGGATGTCATAGCTTGGGATTATGAGGAATTAAATATCTTTGATCCAAGATTCATCACCCACACTATAAACCTTAAGGAAAGTTGTAAACCTTTCAAGCATAAGCAAAGGCCTATGAACCCTATCTTATAACCAATGATCTTCAAAGAGGTCAAGAGATTAATAGATGCTAGAATTGTGTTTCCCATTAGGCATTCTACCTAGGTGACTAATTTGGTGCTAGTCAAAAAAAGAAGAATGGTGAGATTAGGCTATACATTAATTTTATAAATTTAAAAACACATCTGAAAAGGATAACTATCCTCTTCCCTATCTTTATTAGGTAATACAAGTTGTTTTAGGATCATCCATGATGCATTTTCTTGATGGTTTTTCAAGCTATAACTAGGTGTTGTTTGAAAAATAAAACAAGATGAAGACAACTTTCACAACCAAATGAGGTACCTTTTCATATAAGAGAATGCCTTTTGGGCTAATAAATATAGGAGATACTTTTCAAATGGCCATAGACCATGCCTTCCAAGGTCTAATTGGTAAGTGTATCATTATATATATGGATGATCGACCCATTTTTTCTAAAAATAGGGAAGATCACTTTATGTATTTACAACAAGTATTTGAGAGATGTAAAAGGTATGAAATCTCCTTAAACCCAAAGAAAAGCATATTTTGTGTTACTGAAGGCAAATTATTGGGTCATGTCATAACTAAAGATGGGAACTCCGTAAATCCTAAAAGAGTGGAAGCTATATCTAAGATAGAGCCTCCAAATAGTAGGAAAGAGTGAAAATCATTCTTTGGTAAGATAAAATTGGTAAGAAAGTTCATTTCTAGCTTTGTAGAGATTATCAAGACATTGAATGACATGCTAAAGAAGGATACCAATGTTTTATGGAATGAGGAATCTAGAAAGGTATTCAATGACATCAAAGAAGTAATTATCCAAGCTCTAATCTTGATAAGTCTTAAATTTTCAAAGGACTTCTATCTCTATTCTTTTGCATCTAACCATACTATGACTGTAGTCTTAACTCAGAAGGTTGATGGGTGTGATCACCCAATAGATTTCATAAGTACAAACTTTAAGAATGTTGAATTTAACTATTCATTGATTGATAAACAAGCATATGAATTAGTTAAGGTAGTGAATAAATTTAGGAACTATATCCTTAGAAATAAGGTACATGTTATACTTGACCCTACCACAAAGATAATGCTGAGCAAGAATGAACTTGGAAAATGTAGAGTTAAATGGATGTAAATTTTGAAAGAATATGACATATAAATGAAAATAAAAAAATTGGTAAGGTGCCAAGGCTTGATCCAAATGATTGTTAATACTAAACCTAAGCTAAGTACTATGTAAGTTGATCAACAAAGATTTCAATCTAGTGAGTGTTATGATTCCATCATTCATTTGTTAATTAATGATACATGTCCCACAGGACTAACAAGGGAGCAAAAGAGGGACCTAAGGCTCAACGCAGCCCATTCTCTGATCAAAGATGGGGTTTTATATAGAAAGAACATTCAAGGGGTCTACCTGAGATGTGTCTTAAAAGAAAAAGCTACCCAAATCATGAGCACCTTTCATGAGAAGTTCAGCCATGGGCATCCATATGGGAAGAAAAAAATCCATAAGATCCTAACAACTGGCTACTATTGACAAACTATTTTAAAAGAGGCTCACAAGAAGGTGAGGGAATGTCACTCCTACAAAATCTTTAACACCAAAGAGCCTAAGGTAGCAATGCATTTACAACTAGTCATGGTTGATAAACCCTTTACACAATGGGGGATATAATTTATAGGGGTAATCAACCCTAATTTATTAGAAGGTCAAAAGTATATCCTGACTACCATAGATTATTTCACAAGGTGGACTAAAGCTATAGCCACCAAATAATGCAAGACAGAATAAGTGATGAGTTTCTTAGAGGAGAAAATATGTACTAGATTTGGAACTCTAGTATTTTTGGTGTGTGATAATGGATCCACATTTATATCCATTGAGATGATAGAATGGGAATATGATAATGGCATTTATCTCAAGTTTTCAACCAGCTATTACCCTCAAGGAAATGGATTGTATGAGTCCACCAACAAGAATTTAATGAAAGTAATCAAGAAGTCTACTAAAGACAAACCCAAAACTTGGTATAAGCTTCTCAAGTATGCCTTATGGGGAGATAGGATAAGGATCAAGTAAGCCTTAAGGCATCACCATTTTTTTGGTGTACGTCCAAGAGCCTATCTTCCCTATCACTCTTGAAATGCCTACGCACAAATTCATGTAAGAATACATGGAAGAAGGCTAAGAGCTTAAAAATTCAATATTTATAGACATGATCTAGATGGAAGATGCACGTGAGAAGGATTTTACTGATTTTAGTAGATATTAGACCATGGTGAAGAGGTGATTTGACAAAAGATCAAAGATCAAGGTGTTTAAACAAGGGTATTTAGTTCTCCTTTGAGACCAAAAATCTGAGCCTAAGGGCAAACATGGTAAGTTCACACCTTTATGGATTGGCCCATATCAAATTGTAGACACACTGGGAAACAACACCTTTAGACTTAAATACTTACAAGGAGCAACGTTCACACTACCCAACAATGCGTAGTATCTAAAGCATTACTTCTTTGTTGCTCCTCTTGAGGTCTTTATGGAGTAACTATGTAAGATTGTTAGACTTAGTGTAGGTAGGCTAGTTAGTTTATTTTAGTTCTTTCCTTCCAATATCTTGTTTTTACATAAGCATGTATCTATCTATCTATTTTAATTTTTTTTCTTACTTTGCTACTTTCTATTGTGTGTTTACTTTTGTTGCCTTATTCCTTTTTTCCAATAATTCCTTTTGGATAACCCTGATATCAAATTTTATTTAGTTTGATTGAACCTCTAAAGTTTAAGAATGTGGGTATGAACATAATACCTATGCTGACCATGAGTCTAAAATGTGAGTCTAATTTTGTAATTTGAAAAAATTGGTAAAGACTGATGAATAGGTTAATTATTTTATGAGAACTTAAACATTGTCTTGACCTAAATTTGGTTTTAAAAAGATTTGCACTTATAGGATAAAATATTAATTTGTTGAGGCACATTCATGCTTGAAATTAACAAACATCCTTTCCTAGGATAATAATTTTAGCCATAAGTGATTTTTTGAGGATCAAACACTTGACCAAATCCTTAAACCTAGCTACCTTGGTTCCCAACCTTGCTAAAATCATAAAAGATCTAAAAATACAAAAAATAAGAATGCAATGAAAAATCAAAATCTTTTAAAGCATAGGTGATTTTGGTAATCTCCACCAAAGATATGGACACCTAGTTGGTAGTAGATCCAAAGGCATCTCTATTGGGGCTATAGATATCTATATGATAGCAAAGCAATGCCCAAGACTTTCTTAAACTAGAAGCATGGTTCTTAATGAATATTTAAACATGTTCCAAGTCAATGTTAATGATTAAAGATATGAAACCTAGAATTTATCTCCTGAAGCCCATGGCAAATAGTAAATGGAATCAAAACACACAAAAAACATGGCCATGTCTTAATGTTTGATCCTAATTATACAAGTGCAAGGTTTGTTTTAACCATCGAATGATCTAGATAATGGCATTGATCAAGTGGAGTGGATGAATTAGTTGTTCATATAAACCAAAGTCTCTAGGCTCTAACATATTTCTATATTTCCCATAGAAGTCACCATTTTTTGAGGTCAACATACTCCCATTTTTGAAAATTGGGACCTTTGAGATACTTTGAACCTTAACCCTAAAACCATGGCATGTTTTGAACATTATTAGAATTTGAAGATCATCCAATTTGATAAATTTGGCTTATTGGTTTTGCTTTGAGCTTGCCTAATGTTGCTAATAAAATTTCCTCATGTCTTATAAGTTGTAGGTTTCATGGAGCCCTATTGAAGGGATCACACTTGGAATTTGTAGAGTGACTCTATTTAAGTTTCCACTAGCCTTGGGTTTGTGTAAATTTGAATCTGGATTCATATTCTGAAAGCTCCTTCAAAAAACCCTAGCCTAAACCCTTGATTTAAATTTGCATTTGGAAGGAGCATTTGGTAGGAATATTTTTAATTGATTTTATACTTAAGCCTAATTTTTATGTCAAGGATTGGTCAAATTTTTTTAACACAACCAAACCTTAGTCTAAAATTATGCTTAGTCCCCTTTATTTTATTTATATTTCTAACATGATTCAATGTTATGCTAGTAGGGTCCTTTTATTTTAATTATAGTCCCCTTTGCTTAAAAAAATAACCTAAAAATTTAACCCTAAGGCCCCATTCAAATTTATCAACACAAATGAGACCTTAGTCTTAAATCTTTAGCCTAAGTTTTTATCTACCTAGGTCTAACATTCATGTTGGCAGGGTCCTTTTCAATTTTCATATCATGATCCCTTTGTTACCTACTTAACCTAAAGTCTTAATGTTAAGGCCCCATTCATGTTTATCAATAGGAATGAGACCTTAACATTAATGCTTTATCCAAAGTTTTTATTTCTACCCCAAGCCTTGACTTAAATACCTTACTTCTCTACATATCTGACGATTCACATTTCATTATGGATTTTAATTGGATAGAGTGAATAAAAATCGATAAAATTGAGCACTTAATCCTTCAGACCAATCATGTGTGAGAATCCAGATCATGATATATGGGTCATAATTATTTGAGACCAAGGATCCAATGGAGAAAACATAGTGATGAAAAGTCAAAAGACCCAAAAATCTTTGTGAAGTCACCATGTGGCACTCCTACATTTGAAGTTTGATAGCAAAGGATCATGCATAATAAATGGAACCAATGGTGTGTAACAAATTGGATCATGATAGAACAACTCTCACTTCATTATGGATTTTAATGAGATAAATCAAATTGAATCCAAGATCCCAAGAAGCCTCATAGAGTCATAATGTGACACCCCCATATTGAAACATAAGAATTTGATGAGTTTAAATTTTACATTCATGTGAACATCATTTTACATCCATGAGGCCATCTTTTATGTCTTCATGACCATCAAATTTAATCCCATCAAACCTAAAAGACTCCATGATCTTAGATTTGGCATCTTTGTGAACATCATTTAAACATTTGTGAGACTACCATTGACATCTATGAGGTCATAAAAATTAAGCTCATCTAACATTTTATCTAGGCAAAAGGGGAATTTTTTATGTCATTTGAGGGCTCATTTATGATTTAAAACTTGGTATAAAATATCTTAACCTGAGTCTTTTCATATTTATTAATATGAAATAGACTTAGCCTTAAGCATTTTAGCCTAAGTTATTTTTATGACCATGATTTGATTAACATTCATGCATCTTGTAGGATTTGATGGTCTATGCTTTATCATGCCTCTTGATCTAATTGCATGAAATTGATGATGAATTTTTAACAAATCTCTAAGAGCCCACGAGATCAACACATGGAGGATGCTCATTTGATATGCAACTAACATAGGTGCTAGATCTCAAAAATCCCACAAAGGTGCAAAGTGGCAAAACCATGAGGCTCCATACCAAAAGGAACCAATAACAAGTGAGGGCTTAGATCATGATCAATGACTTGCATTGATCCTTGATTAATGATCTAATGATGCAAAAACAAAGGGGTAGTTTTCAAAAAATAATGGCTAGTGCTTGAAGGCATTTATGAAAAATTCCATGAAAAGTGCTAGATAGATGCCAAATAAGTGTCATGTAAGCATAAAACAAAAAAATAGAAGATCTTATGTGCTTGAAATGTAAGCGTATAAAGGTAAAAGTCAAAATCAAATATAAAGCATGCATAAGCCTAGGTCCGAATTAGCTACCACAATTAAAGATTTAAAAGCCTTAAAAATTACATAAAAGGCCTTAAGTGAACATAGATTGATTACAACAAATCTAAAAGAAGTTCAATTATGATTTTAACATGAAATAACTAACACAGAGACCTTTACAATCTAATTTTGAGAAATTTGCATGTGTGAAAGCCATGGCATCTTAGAGGAAACAATTAAGGGATGAGACAAAATTGTATCTATCTATAGATATTAAGGGAAGGGTTTTCAAAGACAATGACCTATACACTATGGCCTTGAATACTGGCAACACAAATTGGTCTGAGCTCTTTTGGTCCATTGAGGAAATGCAAGCCATCACCAAGGAAGAAAAAAGGATTACTACAGTCATCATGAGGTATTATGAGCTAGATGCAATCCAAATGGAAAATATCTTTCATGCTACTACTAGACCAAAGGTGATCCATTACATTTACATCCTTGATCCCATTTTAAAAGATTTTAAAATTGAACGTGACTGAATCATTCATGAGGGGAGCTCTAGGAGAATTGCATGTATTTCCCCATTAGATTTTGAGAGATATTACAAGATTCCAAAGCCCTAGGTAGACCTTCCCACTATTAAGCAATAGAATAGAAAGAATAATCTAGACACCATCCTTAGGCCATGATTGCTCCAAGGGAACCATGTGATTAGAGACCTTGCTAGCAACATCCTAATTGCCCAATGTATAGAGGGAATTAGGGTAATTATGACCCTAATGAATAGAATATCTAGAGCCCCTTCAACCACATATGTTAATAAGAGTTGGATGTCTTATGTCTACTTTATGCTAGAGAAAGGGCTCACCCCTCAAATTACATAGATTATTAGCATCCACCTAGGGAGACAATGTACAAATATCAAGAAGAAGATTAGTAACTATTTATTTATGATTTCTTATCTATTAGATGCTCTACTAGCCTCCATCAAGATCCCTCACATCAAAAATTGGTCACCTGAGGGTAGATTAACAGTCTCCCACCATTATTCAAAACTACATATTTTCAAATATATACACCACATGAAATTTATTTTTGATTGTGTCTATCCTACTTTAGTAGAATCCATTATAGGGTTCTGCATGCCTAGGATTAACCCTTTTATCAAGAAATATGTAAAGATAATGGGAGACATATAGTTGTACCTATATTTTACTATGATCAAAATTGAGGGGCTTCTGATTCAACCTTACAAGTTGTTCATCTCTGTTCCCACCAAACTAGTAGAGAAAGAAATTTCATGTCAACTTCTTCATGGTATTGATGGAGTGTGCAAGGATAAAAGGAAAGGCCTCCTCCATCCCTTTCCTTTAATAATTGGTATAAATATTTTGTAAGATTAGAAACATGTGGACACCATTTCTAGGCACATATATTCTTTTGGATTTCATCTAGATAATGTAAGGCATTAGGATCCTTATGACAGGGTAGGCAAGCATTTGAAGAGCAAACAACTACCCAAGCTAGTTTATGAGCATCAACTTGGTTCCTATGACACTCTACACATCAGGTCCAATAATTTTTAGGAAGTACTAGCTAGGTTTAATAAACATAATTATAGACTTGAACATAGATTGACTATTAATGAAAATACACTAGGGGACATATGGAAAATTGGACCTCTTCAATATTAGTTATTTCTTAGACCTTCCAAGCCACCTCAGGAGAAAACATATATGGAAGTGTTGCATCCCCAAGCATATATTACATAAGGTCTTAGAAAGAAGTTATAAGAGAGGCCTGGTGAGGGACCCTAAACCTCATCCCTACCTCAAAGAATAACATCTCCCATTGAGTACCTAGATATGATTTCCCTAGAGCTTGATGAAATAGTGGAGGATACCCTCAAGGTCCTTGCTAAAGCATATGGCTTTGATGAAGAGAAATATCAAGATGAAGAATCTAAAGATCAAGAATAAGAGGTTGAATAAGATAAATGAAAATAAGTTTCCTTTTATCTTGTCTCAATGGCACCATTAAAGAAGAGGAAGGTAGAATTGGCAATTGTCCCAGTTGGACAAAAGAGACCAAAGTTGACTTTCACTCACCCCATGAGTAAAGTCAACTTATGTATTGAGAAATAAGCCATCCATGGAAAAATAATCCATACTTGGTTAATATATGGGAAAATGTAGAAAATCCCCACCTGGCACCACTCATGGGCCCTTATCAAGACTGTTAACATTGATGTGCATGATGACATCAAGCCATGGATATCAGCTTTGATGAAGGAGGATGAAGAAATAAGGATAGTTTCCATAAGATAATCATGTGGCACACAAATGGAAACTCTGGTTACCTCAAGCATTACAAGGATGGAAGTCCTAGAACTTTATAATATTACAAAGTCATTCACCATAATGCAATTCAACCTTGAGACAATAGGCTTGGAAAGAGTAAGCACCAATAAAACTATGATTGGAGGTGAGAAATTCACATTTTGAAAGTTTTATCCATTCATAGGCTTAACTCCAATTAGAGGAATACATCTTGGTCAAATTCACATCCATGAGGAAGATATAGAAAGCTTAGTTGTGGCTTATTTAGCTTAAATTAGAGAAGGGATCAAAGACATGAAACAAATGATACATAACTTGGAGAGGGAAAATGAGGATTTACTAACTAAGGCTATCTTATCAATTCTTGAGGCTATAATAAAGATGTTTGAAGAATCCTTTCTTAACATGTTTGACTCCTTAAAATCAAAGAAGTTAAGACATGATGCATTAAACCAATAGAGTGAGATGACCAAAGGATTGATGATAGAGGGGTAGGATGTAGAGGCTAAAATAAGAGATCTCATAAATATACTAATTAGGAATGGAATTCATAAATTCAAAACCATTGTCTTAGCCCACTTAAATTATATATTAGAGATAGTGGTGGATAAGATATAAATTTTAAGTGCTTGGTTAGTAGGCTTGGTTAGACTCTTGAGGGATGATGAAGAGTTGATTATCAAGATTAAGCAACTCCTTGTAACCATGTTGGATAATCCTACAAAGTCTACAGCCTTGGGAATTATTGATGATGAAGAATATAAATGTAGAGTCACTTTGGTGATGTAGGAAGTGAGAATCAAAATCTAGTGCCAATCTGGTAGTGACAATAATAGAATTATGGGAATGATCTTCACTGTTGAAGAAAATATTGAATAAGCTAGGAACATCAAGGAAGCTAGTGCAAGAGATGATAGGCACTTTGATGACTTAGTTTATCAAGAGGATGTTTGTTTCCTAATTCTAACTTTAGATTTGGAGCTTTTCAAAGAAAACATCAAATAGCTATGGAGATTTTACAAGAGCAACAAGGGAGCCCTTCGACAATGGGCCCACCAATTAGTTAATATTCCATTTTGTAAAATCATTTTAACATTTTAAAAATGGAATATTATTTTGTGAAGGCATATGCTAGTTTGTTATCTATTTCCTCTAGGTCAATTTAGTTTGAAAAGTCAAATGTATTCTAGAACTTTATAGAAAAAGGATAGTTGTCCTTAATTTTTATATGTTTGTATCTTGTAACTAACTACTATACTGTCTTGTCCTACAAAAGGCAATACTACTATCTTGTAAACAGATAATTTTTAGAAAATTTCTATACTTTGAGATGTTAATACAATGAATGAATTATGAAAGGATTGTCTAAATTTGTTTGTGTCAATTGTTACATGGTTTTTCTCTCAATTGTTAGTCTTAAGTCTTAAATTTGAATAGTTTCTATGAATTTTGAGTTACATCTTTGATTATAGGGTTGATAATTTTTGTTTAATCTAGATTAGTTGAATGATATTGGATTTGATTCATTTTATTTACTCTGCATTATAATGTGTTAATGTTATTTAAGTGTGGTAACAAATCTTTAAAGTAAATACAGTTCTTACTTGTACTTCTTTATATCATCCTTAGAGGTTTGCCTAGTGTGTAGTGAGATCTAAGCTTATGATATTTAATACTATATATTGGTTAAATTCATACTTAGTTATAATTTAAACTTTTTCATAATTTTTGAGGCTAAGATCAATAATCACTTATTCTCTTTAAGCCTTACCCTTCTCTTTTTCTTCTTTTTTAACTATATCACTTTAATTTAGATTTCATTGTATATTTCCATTTAGATTAGTATATAGTTCAATATTTAATCATAATTCACTAGTATTAGCATAGATACTTACATTTTTCAAATATTTATTCCATAGTGTCTCCCAACCATCAATTAATATAAATTTTGTGGAATAGTTAAACATTGATATGTCGCTATTTCACCACAAGTAACACAAGTTTCCAAAACTTGGTACTCATGCTATAAATTCACATAATTCTAAAATGGGAAGTGTTATTTGGATACTAAGGACACCTGTGATACCTTTAGAGGCATCAACAAACGTCTCATTTCATGATAATGGGTAGTTCTTCAAACACTACTTCTAGGTTTGAATTAGCTTGGAAAGTTCTTATAAATACATTATTTCCCCCTTTCTTTGTTTTATTTTTCATTCCTGCTTTATGGTTAGTTTATTTTGTTTCCCTTACTTTCCCCATTTTTAATTTTTAGTCTAGCTTCATCATTTGTCTCTATTTGGCCTAGTCTACTTGACTTTTGCTATAGGTTCCCCTATCATTCTAAAGAATTGAATAATTAAAGGCATGCATGTAGGTAACTCAGATGATGTTTTAGTGCATAATTAATATGAGTAGTTTTCTATTTTATATTCTATTTTAGAATCAATTTTAAATGTCTATAAATCATATGTGTCCTAAATTTGTTTGATTTGGTTTAAGTTTAGGTAAAACTATTTGGCCAATGAAGACATTATCTTGAAACCAAGCAAAAAATTCACATCTTAATGGTTTATGGGGTTTTCTTGGATGAACATGATATGATGAAGATATATGGTGAAAAATATATAATCCTAACTTTCACTTGTTGTAATATTCCTAAAACTAGAACTAAGAGACAAAAAAGAAAGAGAAAAGATAAATCAAGACAAGAAAAGAAAAGAAAAGAAAAGAAAAGTCAATATATGAAAAAATCACTTTTGGATGATTCAAGCAACTCCACCACGTGATTTTCATCTTGGTTGGTAGTGGAAAAAGGCATTGAGTGGGGCCAGAGGCAAATCCATCAAATCTATAGATGCTTGTATATCAGTTCAACAATGTCTAGGTAAGTATTTTGAAGGTAGGATTTACTAGCCTAATGATTAGATCCATAGTAGCTAGTCCTTAGAGGTTTTAATAACTATTAATTTGTCTCATTTGTACACACCTAGTCAACAAAAAATGTCTAATTTTATCTTTTAACTACTCCCATCTTCTCCTCTATTGAACCCATTCACATTTCATGCATAGTCTCGACCAAATATTCTAGATTTTTAAACATGTTTCTATCCTTTTGAAATACTCAAGAGTATTCTCTAGTAGAGTCACCATTTTTTGTTGCTTGTACACATGACCTAATTCTTTTAAGAATCAAGGCACCTCTTTTTGGTCCTTTTGTTATTCTCTTAATTGCACGTAATACTCATTGGTATCAACACCTTAAGTTGAATTGGTGGCATGTATCAATTTATGTGATGAACTAGGGCCCAAAACCACCAACATTAGAAAGAACACATCTGTTTAACTCAACTTTGTATTTTAAACTTAGCATAAAAGTGGAGTTATGACCTCCTAATTTCCATTTGAAGCCTGACTATCTTAGTTGTCTTAACACTCTTAGCATAATCAAAGAGCTCATCTTAAAATCCATTCCTTTCTATCTCATAAAACCTATTCTATTTTCCAAGTCTAAATGATAAAGTTTCATATATAACACTTGGCCCCAAAGTGGAGTTATGTTGCACTTCCACTCACAAGGAATTCTTGCCTACCTAGTCTCCTAGCTCTTTATAGTTGCTTTAGGGGGTCATTTTATTTTCCATGCTTATTATAACTATAAAAATTATTCCATAATTTCTAATTATATTGTATGGATAAGTTTCATGTTTTACTCTTTGAGTGTAAATACATTTTCAGAATGTTTATCTCATTTATTGGGTCTTCAACATAGTTATTCTCTAGATTACTTAGGTCTCTCACTTTTCCCCAATAGGTAATTTTGATTTCCATGCCATTTCAGCTTCTAGAACCTTCTCCATCCTATCCACTAGACCCATTAAAATAATTTTCTTGTTTGGAACTTCTCCCCAAAATGACTTCTAGATACATATCTTGTACTTGAAAATCTTTCTTAGTTTAATCAAAAAGTTGTCAAGATACTTGAATAAAAGTAATTGTAGATTCAAAAATTTCCATGTATATAAACCTAATACGGTTTAGGTCTTCCTAATATAAATATGCTCTCCCCCTACCTAACCATAACTTTCTTCCCTCCCAGGTCTTTTTTGAAAAATATCTAAGTCTCTTATACCTAATCGAGACTTTAAGTTCCCATTAGGTCTTGAGGGGTTTTATGTTCTTGTGTAGTTGTAATTAGACTTCAAAGTCTTGATTAGGTCTTTAGGGTTGAGTTTGTGTCAATTTAGTTTTATTTGGAGATTTTTTTTTACTAAGTCTTTGAGGTTTTTAAAGGTTGGGGTATAGTGGTAATCAAAGTTTAAACTTCAATTGGGTCTTTAATTGGTCAACAATCGATAGGATAGTTTTAATCAAGATTTATATCTTGACAAATTCATAGGTTGTAGGGGATGCATTATTCTAGTGGTAGTGAGGGTTTTAACCCTAAATAGGTCTAGATTTTTTAGCCTTAAGTTATCATAGTATTGGTTGAGGGATTTTCCCCAACTAGCTCTTAAGGATGCAATAGGTGATCCTCATAGACATAACCAGGGAAATATCCCTACATAGGTCAATGGTATGGGCCCTGAGTCCCAGTCAATGTTAATTGGGATTTTTCCCAACCCATTACTCAATGAATGTCTATGGTATTTTTCCCCAACACAAGAAGCCAAGCCAAATAGCTCAAATTTCTAATAGGGGGTCTAAATCCTGATTAAGTCTCCCCCTAACTTAGATTTTCTTGAAAAAAACCTATACAATTCATTTTAAAAGACCCAATTAGTCTAGGTTACATATATCAATTCTATTAAAACTTCCAAAGCCTGATTAGAACTATAAAATTTGAAAATAAATAGTAATGTTAAATTAGAACCCGAATGCTAGTAAAATAATGAATAGGTCTAGAAATCTCATTTTTGACCTGCCCTAAGTTTTGTGAGCATAAATTTTGATACATATGTCAAAAATCTAAATCACTTACATTATTATAAAGTTATTTCTAACTCAAATGCAATGGTGTCTTCAATTTTACTTGAATATGCATATATTTAAACATGTTCTTATTTTTATATGATATTGCATTGTTTGGAGCTTTTAATTCACTTTTTTGACTCAATTTTGGTCTATTTTACAAGGTGAATAGTGAACATGACAAGAATGGGAAAAGGAGGAGGTAGTTGGGAGAATATATGGTAGTTGTTGGAAAGTTTGGAGTGATAATTCCTCCCCTTGGATTGGCCATTGACTATATATTGAATTTCCCCCCATTGTCAAGGGGTTGTATTTTCTCTTCTTGCATGAGATTTGGCCAATCACACTTTTAGTTCCTATAATTTTTCATGCCTTTGGTAGCATAAAATCTCCCTCAAATTCTCCCCTACCATTATTGTCAAAATTATAAAGTAATCTATTGTAATAGACTAAATATTATTTATCAAAATGATGATTATTGATTAATACAAATATGGTGGATTATTTACTTTATGCTATGTAAGTATTTGGTGTGTGTGGCTATATTTTCATCATCTACTCTTCTTAAAAGATTGTGTTGTCTCTACATTTCATTATGTAAGTGTTGATAAGAATAGAGAATGGTTGGTAGAGTTATTACTATCATGATCTTGAGTTTGCCTCTAATATTTTAGGGTTTTATTTCCCTTTTCCCTTCTCTTCTTTCTCTATTTTTTATTAGTTGGTAAATCTAGGGTTTGAAAACAATGTATTCTTGAATTAATATCTTAATCTTTGATTTGTTTTTCTCTATTATTTTATAACATTGTTAAATATTAAAATGGAGTGAACAAAAAATCTTAGTTGTAAATCACTTAATAAGACCTATAATTGATAATTTGTAACTAGGTAATACATAAATGAATGCATATTTAACTATTTTCAACACCCATGAAAATTAATAAAAAAATAGTAAATTTGAATTAATGTTTTACATTTCTCAAGTACCTAAAACCCATTGAAATGAATTTTTAAGTATGAAGGTTGAACCAATAAATTCCATTTGAAATGGAATGGTCACAAAAAGCCACTAAATGAGGATCAATGTGCCTAGATGAAGGTAAATATAAACCTTGGAGAGATTCCACATAATCTCATTTCAAGAGAGGTGAGACACGAGATGAGATTAGAATGTTGGCAC